>JANTPZ010140038.1:0-44395 GCA_025593235.1 Vachellia pachyceras | reverse complement strand
CCAAAAATTACTATTTTGCCCTTACTTTTGATACTAAAAGACCTTTATGTCCTTGGTCTTTTATTAAATGACGTATGGGTCCCTTTCCTAAAGGTTTTCCCATCCTCATATCACTCTGGGCAATTTTCCTTAATTCTGGAATTCCTACGGAACTCCGTGTACTAAGCCAGGTCTATCTTTATGACTTCTGGCCTATAGTCTTTCTTTCTATACTATTTACCTCTGATTTCTCTTTTCGTTTCCTAGTAATCGGATTAGCATTTAATTTAGCTAGCATCGAAATTTATGGATATTACAGGAATAATATTCAGAATTACTTGTTACTCCCTAGCTTACAGGCAAGCACACAAAAGTCACTCCAGAGTTCTCATTGAGAGTCTTCAAAAATCGTACACAATGATTTCTATCAATAGACTAATTCACCTATTTTAAAAATTATTTCAAAGATAATCTAAATATCTAAGATCACTCTTTAGACCAACATATTAGTTAAAGATAAAAGTTTCCTTATTTATTCATATAAGACAAAAATATGTTTTTTATGATATAATCTCTTTTATAATTTTTACATGTTATTTGAGAGGAAGAAATTAATAGTAGTAGTAGTAGTAGTAGTAGTAGTAATAAAACAGTGGAAATAATAATATAAATTTGTATTTATATTTTTTAAACTTACAATATCATGTTAATATATATTGATTTTTCTTTAAAAGAATACTACCCACTCACACATATAAATATATTTAGACACACATAGAGCACTAGCTAGGATCTCTCAAATTATCCTATGTATCTAAACTAATTACAAAATAAACTTGTTTCTTTTTAGTATTTTTCTTGATTAAGGACGAAAGTAAAGGCGGCTTTAAGAAAGAGAAGTGTGTGTGATGATGGGTGCCTCTTAAAAACAAAGTGTTCCATCATAGTTCGCAAAAGATGAGGGAAAGTATCGGTTTTTGCACTAAGTTTTTGAAATAAAAAACCCCAACAATTCGCATGGGTCCAAAGCGTCATACGATGATCTCCTTCTAATTCCCCACACGACTTGGTGGGTCCGAAATAACATGAAATGAACTCCATCCCATGAAATCCCTTAAGACCACTTAGTATGTGTACGGAAATCACAAAGTGACAAAATCAACTCCATACATTGTTGACTCTAAAACCAAGCACAACTAGGATGATAGAAGAGACCAACAAGATCTCATTGAATAAGCAAAATGAACTCCATTCTACTTTGTCAATCACAAAACAACTCAATACACAATAATCCAAGTTTGGCTCAACCGAGACCAAGCATTTACACACAAATTACAAAGTTCAACTCAGAATCCAAGTAATCTATAATGTAAATACAGATTAAAAGCAAATACTCCCCTTTCGGCACTTCGAACTCTAGCTCACTTCATCTTCAAGAGGGTGGAGATGTTCAGCTCCTCATGGGTGATGGAAATGAGCTTCGAATGGATGATGAACGCATGATAGATGGAAGGATGTTGGAGAAATGGGGGGAAATGGTGATAGTGTGTAGGTAGGGTGAAATGGGAATTATATGCTCTCCTCTCTTTTCTCTCTTCAACTTCTGCAGCCTCCTTCTTTCCTCCTCCTCTCGAAAATACCCTAATTCAGTACTATAAACCGTCCTGGGTCGGATCCATCAAGCCGGGTCGGGTTATTTTCCTTTTGAGGTAAAAAGTCAGGTACTGCACGATATTCGCCGCGGCGAACCTCACCCGAGAGTTCTTGCATGACTACTTGAACTTGGCCGCGACAAATGTTGAATTGTGCCGCGGTGAACTTCTCCAGAATTGCTTTCCTTGCCCTTTTTTAAGGAGTTCCTGAAATGAAATAGCAAATATGGGCAGTATCATTTGCTCATGATGCAATTTAGGCACAATTAATCATTATTCATGGCATAAGTACCCAAAATCATATTAATCCAAATCAATAACTCCTAATCTAAACTTAAACACGAAAAGGTCATGTATGGGCTAAAATTAACTCTAAGACTCTGAAAATTCAAGTAGAAAAACTAATACAAATAAAGCTCATTCACAATGCATCGCCACCTTCAAGAATTTTTTTTTCTTTTCTTCTACTTTAATCCAACAATACACCATAATACACATGTATATACTTCATGTTCTATTGGTTGGACAAGACATGTTATATGTGAATGATTTTGACAAAAGGTACCTCTCCACATACCCACACACACCTACTAGCATTTATTTATTTTAGATAATAATATGAATAAAAGAAAACATAAAGCACACACATCTAGACACATATACATATATACATAACTATATATAAATATTTCTTCTTTTTTTCAAATAATAAAAAAAGAGAAAATTTTAAAACACACACACACATATGTATCATTATATATATATATTTATATACTAAAATGAATAAACAAAACAATGATGAAAAGGCAACACAACCACCCACTGACACACAAACACACACCTACATACATTACTCATTGAAATGACAAGGCGTAGCTTCTGTGGGTAAATATATATTCAACCTTCCCATTATATATATATATATTTAGAATGGTGCAGCTGGAAAGAAAGAGTTACGGGGGAGACAAGACCCATGAGTTAGTATGTGTGTGTGAGTATCTATGCAATGCCCTAGAGAAGACAGGACAAGTTACTATTTATATGTAAATACATATTTTTATAGTGTGCACGACAGGACAGGGGATAACTTTTTTCCCAGCAAGAAGAAAACAATGGACAAGACTCAACAGTAAAATGAGATAGGAAGAGCACCTGCATGTGGAGTGCTGTAGCAGCTAGGTTTAGGGTTAGGGTGAAAGATATGTGTCTTATAGAGGTAGCGTTAGGGTTTTATTTTGAATAAAATAATATTATATACATATATAATTTAATATTTTTTTAAAATAAAAATAATAATTATAATAATTTTTTGATACAAATAATAATTATAATAAAATTTATTTTGTATTACTTATTTTAATAATAAGATAAGTTACACACCTATGATTTATTATTTTTAGGAGGGATTCCCTTATATATTTATTATATATATAATAAATCTGAATTTGATTCTTTTTTTAAATCCTAATTTATTTTACTCTCTCACTAATTAAAGATCTACATAACAACTAACTATAAATTTCAAAAATAAGGATGTTACAGTCTTCACCCTAATGGTTAGGTCTACTCAGTTGTCCAAAGACCATGGAACTCCTTTATATGATATTTCTAGTTATAGAGGCTTGTCAGTCGTCTTCTCTATTTAACAACCACAAGGTTAGATATCTGTTATGCTATCCAGCATTTACGTTAGTTCACTCAAGCTAAAATCACTACTTATCATCATGCTACTCTCTGTGTTTTGTGTTATATCAAACGCTACCCTAGCAATGGACTCTTTTTCCCATGCAATTCAACTTTCAAGCTTATAGCTTTTAGTGCCTCCAATTGGGTTGGGTGTCCTTACACACACAGATTAGTAACTGAATTTTGTGTTTTCCTTGACAAAGCGTTGATTCCCTAGCGACCCAAGAAACAAACAACAATATCTCTTCTTCATCCAAGGATGAATATCAAGCTTTGGGATCTGTCACATGTGAAGTCTAATGGCTTTTGTACCTTCTTACTGACCTTTACATTCCACACTTGTAACATCCTAAATTTTACTATACAATTTATTTATGATTAAGAGATAATCATTTTGTGATAAGTGCTCCATCTTATATTTTGATACTGTTGTTTTGTTTTTGTTTGTGGACTTCACCATTGCGAATTGTTGTTATAAGTGAATTGCTATCGGGTACCCTTCGCCATAGTAATCTTGCTTCAAGCAGCAAAAGTTTTGATTTTACCATGGCGAACTGTCATTCATTTTTAAGAATTTCCTCTTTGGTCACTTTTATCGTGGCCAACTCTCAATTTCAGGCTACTTTTCTGGTCTTGGGCATAATGTGTCATTGATAGCAAGTTTAAGTGAGCATGTACCAATCACGTGGTGGTGAATTATAATAACTCCAGCCCTTGTTTCCTCTTCTATTTTTCCTTCCTTCTTTTCTTCTCTTCCTCTCTCGTCGCTAATAGTAGCGAGCTCTGCAAGGGCAAGCTTTGGGGACCATTTAAGTAACCAAAATCTTTCCTTTTCAACTCTTTTCCTTCATAAAAGTTGTTCTAGGTATCTTTCTCTTTCTAGTGGTAGCATTTTCATACTGGATTAAGGATATTTTTGGGTTAGGGTTTTGAGTTTTGTGAATGTAAGATTATAGAAGTGTAAAGGAATGTTTATGGAGGGATTTAATCTGTTTAAATTTTTTATTTTGGTCTATTAAGATTTTATAATGATTTTCTTGGTTATAGACTCAACAATTATTATTTTGGATCAATTTATTTGGATTTGGGAATTTCATTGAAGTTGATATTGATTTTTGAATGGAATAAATTTGGGGTTTATGAATAAATATTGATGTTAGGCATTTTGGAGGAGTTTGAAGTATTGAAATTTGGTGTTTTTGGATAGATCGAGGAAATAAAGATATTTTAGAGTTTCCAATAACTAAGATATGATTTATGGGAAAAAGAAATGGAGGTTCCTTTAAGGACTTAATGATTTTTTGTGAATTATGTGATTTTGAAGATTTAAAGAGAAAGTTTGAGGATTTTGGAGAATGGAATCTATAAGAGATAAAAAAATGATGGTCATAAATAGGTTGGAGTCTGAACGCAAGGATTTGCGAGATGACTCAAAGTTTAGAAAAGGTAATTAGTTTTATTTAATTCATATATATACTGTGAGATGGTGTTGTTTGTTATCTCATTGATGTGCAATTATTGTTGTGTAGGTTAAATTTTTTAGGACTTGAGCATTGGACTTCAATTGTTGTGGTATTTCAACTTGTTTTGGCGAGAGGTAATAACATGTAATTTATTTTATATGCTTGTATGGGTTGTAAGAAGTTTTCAAAATTTCTTTTGAACTGTAAGTATTGTTTTGGTTTTTAAAACCCATATTGATGACTCAATGTAAGCTAACATGAAATGACTCTTATAAACTAAGTTTCATATGTTTATGAATTGTTGGTGAAATATTACTATGAATCATGTTTTTGATTATTCATATCTTGTGATGTTTACTTTATAAATGAGAATGGGATGGGCAATGAACATATGGATGTATGTTTTGTAGAAGGGTTGTGACTATGTTGTTGGGATTGGTTAGTGATAGAGTTTGAGAAGGTGTATATTTAGTGAATCTTAAAGTCCATGGTAGTCTCCACTACTGATATAATGGTTGACATTATGTTAAACCTTCAAAGTCTTAGACCCAATTGTGGGCGGCTTTGAATGGATAACTCTCGTGAGTCTTTGACCCAGTTGTGGGCGATCACAAAGAGGATGACACCTTCCACTCTTGGACCAAGTTGTCGGTGGCTCGGAAGAGTGCTCTTTAACCTCATAATAATGGTTGGCTTTGGCAAAGTCTCCTATCATCATAGGTTAGAATCCATATCAGGTGATATAAGGAAAAGTTTGGTGGAGGAAATTGAGTAAAATTTGTGTTATACTGTGTTGTTATATACTTGGTGACTAATATATTCAAATGGAACTTTGTTGCTACCAACTTCTCTATTTGGAGCATTTATTATGATTTGCATCTAATTGTTAATCAAGCATTTGTGGGTTTATAATTGTATAACAAAATACTTTTAATAAATCTATCTATGTTCACCTCTTATAACCCTGCATGTATATTTAATGAATTATTTGTTGGTTACTGGGACTTTATGTCTCATATCATGGTTTTAACAGTTTTCAAGAGAGGGCTCCAGTACTGATAGATGGGAGGGAAAAGAGCTGGAGGGCTAGTTTTGTGTCTACCTGTTGTAGGGCTCGTTTCTTAAACAGTCATATGGGAGATGTATATATTATCATGTATTTAGGTTATGCATACTCTTTATATTATTTTTCTTATTTTGGATGTTAATGTATCGCTACCTATTTGTTAATTTCAAGTTATGAGTAGGGATGCCACTTAGACAAGGTTATGTTGTTAACCATTGTTTCCCTAAGTGGGAAGAATTTATTGTGGATAATATAGTTTGATTTTTAAAATAATATTGGGCAAACTATTTATTTGGTGGGGTATCTTGAAATTGATTTGTATTTGAAAAATTAAGGTAAATGAGGATTTATTGGGTTTATGGAAGAAGATTTTCACCACTCATCTATTGCTCTTCTTTACTATGATAATCAATCAGCTTGGCTCATTATAGCTAACCTAACATTCCATGAACGGACTGAACACATTGAGTTAGAATGTCACCTTGTCTGGGATAAACTCCAAACTGGCTTCTTACGCCTTCTTCCTATTCAAAACTTCAATCAATTGGCTGATATATTCACTAAGCCCCTAATCCTCATCCATTTCATCGGCTTCTGTCTAAATTTAGCATGTTTAATATATACTCACCAACTCCCCCGGGGGGTTTAATAGATTATATTACTTAGTTTACATTTACTTAGTTTACATGTAACTAGGTAGTTCCACTTGTATTGATTAGTTACATTTGTGATCAGTTAGAGCACAGCTGTCAACCACTTCTTGAAACACACTTCTAATTGTGTGTGTATATAGTCCATTATCGTGTACAGTTATCAATCAATATAGAAATTCCCTTTTGCTTTTTCTCTTTCTTTGACTTTTGTCTTAGCTCTCTCTCAACCTTGAACCTTGAATCCTTGCCACAGGCCAATGCCTCTCATCTTCTCTGCAACATATGGTTAGACTTTGCTCGGGGCAGCTCCTGAAAATTTTAGATTTTTAATTAAAGAACCATGGAAGAGAAGAAGACTGTGAAGGAGAGGATTTAGGGAGCATTGTGTGAGAAATAGATGGAGTGAGATTGACTTGCCGAAATCAAAGCTTTACACTTTCACCTTCTCTGTTTCTCTAATCTAATGCAATCCATGTTCGTGCTTTGTCTTTCCTTCATTTTTAATTCAAATTTTATATTCATTGAAGGTTTTTTGGATTTGACGGATTTCAGTTTTTTTCCTCATTTTAACATTTAGTGGAGTGGCTTCAACTAAATTCCTTTCGTTGCATTATTTATTCTTGTTAGTTTCAATAGCTTCAACTCACTTGGTGCTTGACAAAAAATATCCAAATTTAGGTCAATTTTCTATAGCTTTAGTGTTCCTTGAAGTTTTCAAAATTTGTGCTATCGAGTCTCTAGGTGTGCATGAAAGATTGTGTGTCCTTTCCAAGGTGTTATGCATAGAAAAGACTCTTTGGAATATCACGATAAGAATGAAGAAGAATGGTTATTATCTTGGTTATTAAAGTATAGTTTTAATACTTTTTGTTTGTTATGAAACTAGATGTATCTCCTATGCGTTGCATGGGGATATATATATATATATATCTCTATCAGTTTGGACTTTGTTTAATGTATCTTATAAACGTATGAATAAAAGCTAAAGCATATTGACAAGGTTTTCATTTCTTTATAAACTTTCTAGAGCTTTGATTTTAATCCTTCATACATTTCTTCCAGCCTTCAAAATTAGTGTTGGTTGTTGTTGGACAAATCTTTATATGATGTGGAACTGATATTATGTGATTGAGTTATTAAGTTAATGTGCACTGATCGCTTGTGAAAATGTCTCAATAGAGAGGAGATATATCATACATTATTTTATTGATTGTTGAAAGCAGTTATAGCTTTTGTGAGGTTTTACTTGCGAATGCTCAACTTCTGTGTTATATATCATACAAAGATTAAAACTATAGGCTTTAAATTGTTAGAATGAGCACTTTAGTATTTAGAATGTGAAAAGGAAAGTTTGTGATCAGTATTTAATTACAATATCTCATATGTTGGTTTTATAATTGTTTTCCTTGATTATTCAACAATCCTATTTTATATACATGCATTTTAGGAATGTGAACATAAAGTCAAGTCTATGAAAAAGTTTTAACATATGGGTTACCAATATGTATTGTATATTTTATTAGATTGAATTTTCATAACATGCAAGAGTAATTTTGCATTAATTAAAAGAAATGATTCCTTATCAAAGGAACTAAATCACAAAGCGCTTGCTTGATTACTTACCATCGGGACTATGTCCATGCTTGTTTTCGCAGCCACCAAGCTAAACGATCATTAATGATGGAGATATATACACAGATAGAATGAAATAAAACTTGGTTAATTTTGACTACTATAAAAATTCACATATACGTTTCAATTTCAATATGTTGATCTATTTTTCTGTACTTCTTGTGTATTGTTCTTCAGTACTACTTTTTTATTATCGTGTAGTGAGCAATGATAAAGAAATTCGTTTTAACTTTGGTATTTTAAGGAGGAGAGGAACCAACCTCCCTAATTTTTTAATGGAAAGGGACAACATCTACAAGGGTCTTTGTAACGAGTGTAGACCCACTCGTTTTACCCTGTACCCATTTACATGAGTTAGACCATGGTACAGGTGCCTCATACCCATGTATGTTAAACGATGGGCCATGGGTCATACCATCGGCCAGCCCCACCCTCATCTGCTCACCCTTACTCATAACCTCATGCCACCCAGACTCTTGTCCCTTTAGGGTATGTTTGGTTTAGCGGAGGGGAAGCTAGGGAGGTTAATAAAGGGGAGAAGAGGGGAGAGAAGAAGTTAAGAGCTTTATTTTGTTGGAAGGGAGGTGATGGAGGAAGGAGTGATTTCTTGTTTGGTTCATGAAGGAAGGAATGGGAGCATATTTGAAGTAAACAAATATAAAGTTATCTCTTTATTTATATATTTATTAATTCTTCTTTTATGATGTTAAGTTATATCTTGATTATTATTTCTTAATTCTTAATTTTTGAATCCACTACCAGAAAAATGTCATTTAGCGATGAAAAACCTGTCGTTAAAAGGCTATTTTCCGTCGCTAAATGGAAAATTCTGATGAAAAATAGCCATTTGGCGATGGATTTTTCTGTGTCTAAATGACATTTTTCTGGTAGTGATCTCAATAAAATATTATTTCATTTATATATGACAAGATGATAGTATATTATTTTTAAAAATAAAATATCATACTAATAATATCGCATTTTTTTAAAAAATACTAACAACATCATATTATAATTATAAATAGCATACTATGATTTATCAATAATAATAATAATGGGATGATACACAACGATCTTGAAATTATAAAAAAATAAATTAACAAAGAATGAATCATGCAGTGAAAAGGCAAGAAAAAGAATAATAGGCTCTTTTGTTGCGCTGCGTCACAGGAGAATCAAAAGAAAAAGTGAGTTTTAGTGTGAGGATAAAACTGTAATATTAAAAAGGTAGCACGGGCAATTCAGTCCACATAGTAACAAGTTTTTCTCGCCCCTAAGAATACCCCACTTTCGGAGGTGGAGGATAAGGAAAAATACAAAAATTGGAACCTCCTCTTGCCTCAATTATAAATCAAGAAATAAAAATAAGGTATAGAGTAAAGGGAGAAGATCTTGTCAAAAAAAGCAAGAGCAAAAAGAAAAGGGTTAGACCAAAAAAGAGAGAAAATAAAGGGTATATAGATAAAATCACAAAATTAAAATTTCAAATAAGGCCTATAGACTTTATTAGGAATTTGATAAAAATGTAGGTATAAATTAGGATTTGTGGATTTCAGTTGGATTTATTTAGGATTTTTCCTATCCCTAATGGATAACTCTATATCATAAGTAAACCCTAGATATTCTAATTAAACCCTAATTATCACTTACCTTATATGACACTGAAGTTATTTATATGCGGCATACATGTACAGCAAATTAAAGGAGAAATATAAAACAATATTTTTTTTATTATGCAAAACTATCTACATATTAAATATAATCATATTTGAAGCACTATCAAGAGATTTAAACTTTGTTTGGTTCATCCTATTATAACAAAAAATATAAAGCAATATTTTTTTATTAGGTCTAACTCTATTTGGTAGGAGACAATTGTAATATCCGCATTTCTGTAACTAGGATTAAAGGCTAGACATATAAATTATGCAATATTATAATGCCCATAAATAAGGAAAAATATAGAGGAAAATATCCAAAGGGAAGAAAGATCATAATTGACCAAGTCCCTAACCTTAAGGATTCTAAGAAAAATGACTAAGGGTAAAATGATCATTTGGCATATACAATAAGGGTAAAATGGTCATTTCGATTAAAAGACCTAGGGCTTAAAATGTCATCAAATAATAAAGACATTTTGGTAATTTGGTCAAAAGTCAACTAAAAAGTCAAAGTTGACAAAAAATGTCGAAAGTCAACCAATGGTAAAGTTGGAATTAAGAAAAAATAGAAAAGTGATGGCATTTTGGTGATTATGGCTAAAGTAGAAGAAGTAGTGCCATTTTAGTAATTATGAGGAAAATAAGACAAGTAATGGCATTTTCGTAATTAAGGGATTTCGGAGCTAAGGACGACTGAGAACTAATTATTGGAGGTAGCAGGAGTTCTCAAATGCCGGAGACCCAAACTAAGAAAAGTTTAGTTGGGTCATAAAGTAATTGATAAAATTATTACCCGATGTCCAGTGCGGGCAGTTTCAAAGTACAGAGAACAATAGTGCCCGAAAGTCCCGAGAAAGTATTTTATTAGAAAATTAATTACGGAAAATCCGGGACGAATTTGGAGGAACGGAAAAGGGTTGGAGTATCAGGGAAAATATAGAATTTTTTCATGTCCTTAAGTCAATTTGGTCGCCGGATGCACATTTTACGGTGTTGCACGCAAATCGAAGAATCTTGATGAGTTATGAGGGAAACCCGGAGATGCTAGGGGTTAGGACATGATGCCACCTAGGCAAGGAGGCCTAGGGAATGGTGCCACATGAGAGAGGAAGTCTCCGGAAAAGAAAAAAGATAATTACCCATATAAAGGGAACTTTTACGGAAATGCGTGCCATCGGATCAAGTAACTGGACAGATATGGGCCCAGTCAGCCCAACCAAACCAGAAAAGTGAGTCTAAAAAGCCACTTTTCATCAAGCAATGGACCAATGACAAGTGGCTCAATATCCATCAAGTATTTCAAGTCTTGGCCTCCTAGTTTTTCTCTCAACCACACAAATTACAAGAGACAATTTTAACTAGGAAAACCCTCTCTCTTCCCTCTCATTTCACACCACCCTCCCTCTCTCTAGTGATCAAAATTTTCTCCTCATTCTCTCTAAAAATCAAGCCTCCCTCAAGTAAGAAAGAAGAGCTTCAAGCTTCCATAACTCTAGGCAAAGGTTTCTAACAACCAAATCTTCCTCTTTTCTCAAGCTAGCAACCTTCTACTACATTCCTCTTGAGTTGTTTCTTGAATGAACCTCTCTTTTGGGAAGACGATGGCTAGGATTTCAAGAGTCTAAAATGGAAAAGATAAGGTTTTAAAGGTGGAAAATGGTTGCAAGTTGTTTCTTGAGTAGTATGAACTTTGTTGTTGGTTAGTTTGTGTTGTTGTAAAATTTTGGGAAGCTCAAGTTTATGGGGAGGTGCTGCCCAAATTTCTTTTGGTCTAAGGGAAGGTGTATTTGAGTAGATCAAAGTTAAGAAAAGGGGTTTTGGAAGCAAGGAAACACATAGTTCCATGAGCAAAGTTGAAAAACCCTTCCTTTCCTTATTTTTGCTGTTTTCGTCCAAGCTAAAGAAAAAATAGAAAGGCTGTGTTTTTGAGCATTTTGATGGTTCCATTGGCTTCAAAATGATGTTTTGTGTAGGGTAAAGCTAAGAGATGGATTTTAGAAGCTTAAAGGGCCATAAAAATCAAGTCTTGAACTTGTAAAACTCTTAGAAAATCAAAAGGGGGTTTTATGCGTTTTTACAAGTTTTATTGCATCTTGGTGATGAATTTTAGAGTTTTAAGATTTCCAAGAGCATCTTTGAAAGAGATCCAAGAGCACTTTTGTAATATTTAGAAAAAAAATCAGGGAGGGACTGGAATGTAAAAAGGGAAAGTGTAGGAGGGCGAATTTGTCATTTACCTTCCCCACGCATGCCACCATGTGACAAGTTTAAAAACCCTCAAATTCATCATCTTCGTTCCTATTCTCTTCAGCGTCAGAGCACAGAGCGGAGAGGGAAAGCGAACGCGTTGTCAGAGCTGGTTCTCTTAGTGGAAGTGGTTTTTGGACAATACAAGCAGGGATTCTCATTCGGGTGAGTCCCTTAGACCTTCCTTTACCCTCAAATTTTTCCACCTCTGCCATTTTTAGGTTTTTGGATTGAGTCAAATATTGAGAAAAACTAGTATTTTCACCCAGTAAAGTTAAGAGTTAGCTGAAGCAAAGCTTATTGGAGTAGTCTTGAGCATTGTAGTTGAGTTTTATGAATTTTGTTGAAGACCCAAGCGTACTGTTCGTGTACTGTTCACATGAACAGTGTTTTTCTTTTCGATTATAGCTAAAACAGAAGGGCCTTGGTGGTTCAAAGTGCAGCAGGTGATGGAATATGCTTTTGTTTGGGTGATGGGTAAGAATCGAAAAAAGGGGACATAGCTACATAAGAAAACAAAGGAAAGGTGGCTATTGTTTATGTGACTTTGGAGAAGATGAGGACAAAGTGGGGGCTGGATATGTGTATGCTTGTGGGTTCTCATGTTGGCATAAAAAAAAGCAGAGAGAAGATTGTCATTGAGGTATAAAGATTGGTGCTGGAACTTGTTGTGGACTAGCTGATTTGGGGTAATCTTTTAATTAGCCAAATGGTCTTTGTTGGATATGAAATTTTGTAAGAAAATAGTACTCATGTCAAGCTTTAAATTGAGTCATAGGACATGTTGATTGGATAAGTATATTGGAAGCTATGAATTTGCAAAGTGGTGAAGAAAAACTGGAATTTCTGGGGAGGCAGTGGTAATTTCGTGGTTTTGATAAGTGAAGGAGAAGATTATGATATTGATTATTATTTTTTTCCTTTATAGAGGATGGAATGAGCTTTAAATAGAGCCTTGAACCATTGCGTTTGGAATTTTGTAGATTATGTTATGAATTTTTAAAGATTGATTAAGGATGCTGGAATTTTCTGGGTGTTAGACATATGTTATTGGCTTAAAAATTATGTTTGTGTTATTGATTGGAGTGGAAGAAGAAGACAAGTTGGAAGCTAAAGAATAGTGAAATTACATATTGAGAGCCTTGAAGGTGAGTGAATAGCGTCCCATTATAAGTTTTATAAATTACGTTTTACTATCCTCGTATCTTGATATTTGATATTTGTTATTATATTTTATATGAAAGTTGAAAGAAAGATCTTATAGAATTTTAATTCATGCATAGAGACGACAGAAAGAAATAATACTTTCATGCTTTACGCATGCTTGAAAATGGTGTTGATATACACTTTATGCATGCTTGATACTGGTTTTGGTGTATTATTTTGTAAACTTTCATGCTGGGATCCTTGTTACAAATTATTTCAAAACAGTTTATTAAAGGCGACTTGAAAGTTGATCCCATGCATGTTTGAAAATGTTTTTGAAAGGACTGAATACAAAACGCTGGTTACTAACAACAGTACTGTTAGTCCTTGGTGTACCATTGTTAATCTCGAGCTCGCTTGATATTTGTGGGCATTGACTCACGCCTGTTATTCGTGGGGTTATCCCTGCACCTGTTTCGTGGCCTCGAGCTGCGCTTGTTGGTTACTTACCCTCGTGAACTGTGTGTTCATGCCTGTTTCGTAGCCTTGAGCTGCGCTTGGTTATTTACCCTCGGACTGTGTGTCCACTCCTGTTATTCGTTCTGTTGAAGTCCTATGAAAATTGAGATTTGAATATTATGTTTAAATTGATTCTGACAAACGAATGGTTTTGATATGTATTTGAGATTCTCTAAGAAATGATTTGTTATGCAGTTTTAAATGTGACTTGATTATACTTTGTAGAAAATGAGACTTGTTATGATATTCATCGTAGTTGAAACATTTAGATGATTTTTTTTAAATTTAGATAATTATATTTATAGGACGTTATTCATCGGAAATTTACTTTTGACTTCAAATAGTTCAGTTAACCTTGTATCTCTGGTCGAGCAATGAAGAGCCTCATTGTTGCTGTTCAAGTCACTGTTCTGTTTTCATTGCTGCTACTTGTGTGTGTATATATAAACGTTTACTTATGTAATTTTGAAGGTTAGATGCTCCACGTAGGCTATAGGTAGTATCCAAAGGTTTATTTATATTTTGAATATATGTAAATACTTTGGTGGAGCGTTACTCCAACGTTGCTTAAATTTTCAGATTATTGTAGAACTTTCGGGAAGTCTGTCATATAGAGGAGACTCTGTCGAAATTTCTACAAGAATCGTAATGTTACCATAGTGTGATATATTTTATGCCAAAATCTTAGGAAACAAAAATGTATATTACGTTACTTAGCATTTGGAGAATAGTATATGTTTACAATCATAGGCTTACGGAGTGTGAAATCTCTCATTGTCCGTGCTGGTCACCTTTAATTTTCAGGGTGTGACAACTTTTGAAGTGGGGTAAAAGAAAGCAAAGAAAAGGTAGCAAAACCTACTAATCTCCTTTTATGTTTATGAAAATGAAAATGAGGTGTGGATGTTACATGAACTTTTATGATGATTAAAGTGCATGATTTGTGTATGAAATGTGACTTTTATGCTATGGCCATATGCATATTAAAGTGAAGTTTGATATGTCACATGTTTATATGTTCATACACATGCTTTAAAGTTATGTATGCATATTCACAATATCTTGATTATGTGGTTTTGCTATTGGGATTTCCAAATCTCATTCCCCCCAACTAACTATGTAGGTGGAAGCATAATCAAGGGTAAGGAAAAAGTTATTGATGAGTGAAGAAGTTGCTCCTTGCTTGCATGGTTTTTGTGTAAATATTTGAGTGCTAATTCTCTTGAAGTTTTTAGTTGTTGTGGTTGTAACTCTAAACCTCTACATAAGATAGCATGTGAATGTGTGATGATACATGCCTAAAAATGGACTAAAACCAACAAGGAATGGTAAGGGAATAGTCATGCATGTTTAAGAAGAGTTAAGGAACCAAAAAGAGGTTTTGGTGAATTTTAACAAAAATTGATTTTTAAAGTTAAGGGGTTTCAAAGGCCCTGAAAAATGAGTCTGTTTCACATGGAAAGGAAAAATAGCAAATGAGCTCCAAATGAGATGAAACTTTCCAGTTAGAAACTGGACATCCTGAGATTTAAAATGGTATAAAGTTTGAGAAATTTGGATGTGTATTTTGAGAGAGATGAATTTCCAAAGTTTAAGGTAAAATCTATAAAAACTGGAATTGACCAATTGGACAGTGAATGGTTTCGCAATAAACTGATTCAAATGAGAAAGTTTTTGGGTCAATGAGTATTTTTCTCCTATAATTAACTTAATAAGATAAATTTAGAAATTGGAATCACTCCATTTCGATTTTTCTAGAATTAATTATGATTTTTCAAAGTTGGGCCAGAAATCTGGAAAAATGACCCTGAATAGTAACGTTTTTGTTATGTTTTTTAAAATTCAAGTTCACAATTTGGGTTAAATTTTAATATCTAATACCCAAGAGTGGTTTAAAAGTGATCTCATATGAACACATAGGGGGAAAATAGGTGTTACAATAATAATATTTAAATAAACTTTAATCTTCAAAAATACTCAAGTACAGAACGTACAAGAGTCTCTGACCATTGTATATTTGTCAAATCCACAACCAAATGCAAATTAAAAACCAGAAATAGATATGTGAATATATATTATGATGACTCATAATAATAGCGCAGAGAAATTAATTAAGGGTGATGATATCTTATAGGAATCAAGCAAAGATCATTTTTCCTTCTCACTGTAGCACCAAAATTCTCAGTCATGTCCAACTTCTCATGATCTAACCCATTAGGAAGTTTCCAATCGAAATGATAGAGTAAATTGCATAGCATACTTTCAACAAGAGCTATAGCAAATGAGATTCCAGGGCATATTCTCCTTCCAGAACCAAATGGGATGTACTCAAATTCTGTACCTTTAAAGTTGTAATCAATTGAGGCATTCATGAACCTTTCTGGTTCAAACTTTTCAGGTTCATCCCAGTACTTTGGGTCTCTTCCAATTGCCCAACCATTGATGATGACCTTAGTCTTTGGAGGCAATTTATAGCCATCAATCTCACAGCTCTCTCTATTCTCTCTTGGAAGTAGCAATGGCAAAGGTGGATGTAGCCTCAAAGATTCTTTAATAACAGCAGATAAATACTCCAAATGATGAAATTCCGATTCGTCTACATACCCTTTGCTTCCGAAAACCCTTCTTACCTCTTCCTGTGCCTTCTTCATTTTGTTGGGGTTTCTAAGAAGTTCTGACATGGATCACTCTACTGTGGTTGCCGATGTTTCAGTTCCACCAAGGAAAACATCCTAGAAATAGACACAGGCACACATATATAAATTGATGTTTAGTTAAAGAGCCATTGACAATCATGAATCAATTCACATAAACACGCGCGCGGACATACTCACCAAAATGATAGCTTTAAGATTCTGCTCAGTCAATGGGATTTCAAGGTTATTTTCCTTTTGAATCCCGAGAAGAACATCAACAAAATCCTCCGTCTTACCAATATGGCCATGATTCTTTTCTTTGTGATCGTTGATGATATTCCTTACCATTATTTCAAGCTCCTTATCCACTTTCTCAATTTTACCCTTGATGCCAGTGATGAGTTGAAGGATTTTGAACGAAGGATAGAGATCAGCAAGTGAGAAACCACTTGCCAACTCGAAGATACGAGTCATTAATATAGGACTTGGTCAACGTTCTTGGTCTTTGCACCAAAGGCTGCTTGTGCAGTTATGAAATTTGTGAGTTCAAAAAGTTTCTTACTGAGATTAACAGTAGAACCTTCATGCTCAGATATATTCTTCACAAGTGAAGAGACCTCCTCTTTCCTTATTGGTCTAAATGTTTGGACCCTTTTGGCAGATAAAAGCTCCAGAGCACAAATCTTCCGAAGTTGCCTCCAATAGTTTCCATAAGGGGAAAAGCCTATGTCTGTATTATTGGCAATGATCGTGGTGAGGAGGAGACAAGGTCGATTGGCAAAGGTTATGTCGTGTGTTTTCATGATCTGTTTCGCTATTTCCGGCGAAGAGACGAGAACGTTGGACAGCTCTCCGAGTTGAAGATGGATGAAGGGTCCATACTTGTTGGCAAGGTCTCTTAAGGCACGATGTGGTAGTGATCCTGCAAGTTGGTGTAAGTTGCCGATGATAGGTAATTTGGGTGGACCTGGGGGTAGGGTTTTGTGGGATTCCCTGGAGGTTGAAGATTTCTTGAGTATTATTCCAAGGAAGAAGAAAGAGATGACCAAGAGAATGATAGAGTATGGGATTTGAATCTCCATTGATGGCTAATTAATGAAATGGACACAACTACTAATATGCAATGCTCGCTCTAAAATTACAAAATATGGACCCTCTTTATAAAGAGATTGAATCAGGAAAAGTAATGTTTTTTGTCTATTAATTTTGATTCGATTATAACCCAGTTATTAGATTTTAAGTCCATGCAACTCAACTCATATGGTTTGAGTTTTTTAAAATTTTTTAGTACATATATTTCTTGAAATATATAATTTTTTTTGTAAAAGATAGAGGAACTGATATTTTATGTAGTTAAATAATAGGAATGGATCTATATTGACTCATATGGGTATGATTTCATTGAGATTAAAATTTAGAGTTTGAGTTACAACTAATCTAAAGCTATAAAAGAAAAGGGATTACTTTTTTAAATGAAAATGATATGATTGTATATCTAATAATTATCAATATATCATTTTTCA
Organism: Vachellia pachyceras; assembly: GCA_025593235.1. Classification (NCBI taxonomy): domain Eukaryota; kingdom Viridiplantae; phylum Streptophyta; class Magnoliopsida; order Fabales; family Fabaceae; genus Vachellia; species Vachellia pachyceras. Next base: position 26,532 of record JANTPZ010140038.1, on the reverse strand, counting down.
CAGTCAACTTTTCCTCGCAATTAAATTTTTACATAAAATATTTGTAGTTATAAATGTAACTTAAATATTGCTTTAGTCAACAACGAATGTGTTATTATACCACTATTATTTACTAATAAGTGATTGTTAGATGCCGTCGTTTTAGAAAATAAGCTTAATTAAATAATATATTTTACACAAGGGCCAGACACATGTAGTACGTTTTTTCTTTTTTGTAATATTTCCTGTCTACTCTCTGCGCATAGTTTAGATCTAATTAATATCTTCAAGGCGACTTATAGTAGTTAGCCCTTGTATATATTTTACAATTTACGTTATTATTAGACCTAACATGCATTTATTATTTTATTGTTTAATTTAATAGTATCTCCGGTCAACTTTGGTTGGTTCAAGATAAGAAACGTGCAGAGCACAATAAATGAGCGGCGCCAATATTGCTGTCCTCTGGATACTCTTCTAATTTTTTTTTTGAAATATGATATTCAATATATTTATTTTATTTTAGATTTTATACCCATTAAAATAACATTTTTTATAAAAATAAAGAAATATACATTGATCATTTAAATTAGATTTGAACGATTCAGATGTGATATGTTGAAGGAGTTCATCACTTTTGATGAGCACCCTGATCAGTTCTAACTATAATAGGATCAATACACATGGCTTTTATCCATCCACAATGCTAATTTGGTTATTCTCTAACAGCTCAGAGTTCTAATAATTTTCATTGCGTTTGACTAGCACTTTTTTTTTTTTGCATAGCTAAGGATATCCCTTATATATTTTGGCCTTGAGGTTAATCTCTTTCGAAACTTATAAATTATATTGTGTGTTTTAAGAAATCTGTTGGGAGAAAGCAGTTTACGATTCGATAATAATTTACGGAATCCAAGAAGAATTTATGGATTTTAAGATTTTTTTTATGGATTTTGATATGGCTTTTACCGATTACGAGATGGTTTTGTCTTGACCTGCGTGCACTGTTGGGAAGAAGTTCTTCCTAAACATGCACATTATTAGATATAAACAACTGCTATTGGCTCAAAGTTTTGAATGTTTGAAGATTTTCACTAATTTTCATTGCATTTAATTAGGACTTTCCTATTTTAGGTAAGTTACCAATGATGTCCCTAAGATTAAGATATTTTGTCATTGAAACTAATCTCTTTTGAGATTGAAAGCGTAACACTATTTTCATGTCTGTTTATTATTTTCTTTTGCTTTTCACAACCATTTTGTGGGGAAATCTATGAGAGAGAATAAGTTGAGAGTATTCTGGATGTGCCGTTCTTTAAAAAACGGGTGAGTAATAGGAATCTCCCATCCGTTTCCATTTAAAAGATGTGAGAGGGGACCCCTCTCACCCTTCTCATGTCCATCTTACAAATGATGGTGAGAAATGACTCGTTTGGTACGTTAAAATTGATTTTAATGGAAATGGAGATCGAGATGAAAATGAATATAAATATGAAAAAAAATATAGGTCAAAAAATCAATTTCATTGAATTGAATACAATTCCATAGGTTATATCTCATTTCTACCCATTTTAAATTCCACCTCTCAATTCCACCACACCAAACATAGGAAATGAATTCCATTTTCAATTTTACCATCAAATTCCACTATAGCAAACATGCGCTTAAAGCAAAATGGACAGTGAGACTCTATTAACTACAAAGGATATGATAATGTGCTGTGATAGACCTTCCTTCAACAGTGTAAAGATTTTCACATTTGCTAACAAATGTATTTCCTAACATTTGAATTTATAATCTTTTTCTTTATGGGATAAGACTGTTTACCGTCTTACAAACAAATTGGTTAATGATTGATTTCTTCTCTTTTTAGTTGAAGTATAAGATATTAAATTTAAGTATTTATTATTTAGAAAACCTATTTAGAAGGGTTAATATATTTAGGGTTAAAAGTTAATTTTTAGAAAAATCACACTAAATTCCAACCAAGAGAAATAATAACTGAAAAATCCTATGAGATGCCTAAACAATTAATTAGAATGTTTACATATATGGGACTTGCCTGTGAGAGAGAAAATATGTAATTACCATGCTGCCCTCAGAATTAAAAAAAAGAGGACGAAAAGTGAAGTGAAAATACACTATAAAATATAAAATTTTGTATAATAGTCATTTTCTCTTGATGTAACATTTTTGAAAGAAAATATTAATTTTTAATGTCGATAATGTCCTACCCACCCTCCATGACATTCGTTTCATCCTTTCAGGTATTGAGCTTGTTTGAAATAACGTTTCCAAAAGTCAAACGTACGTTCAATAGTGTTTTTTCGTAAAACGAGATAATATCTTCTACATATTTATCTCAATTTACGTAAAACTACTTCTCTACCACGTTTCCAAACAGACACATTAATTTCCATTGGTTCGCAAGTAAGAGGTAAAGAACAATAGAGACGCTAAAATGAGGTCGGTAGTTAGACAACAAATATTGGAAAAAAAATCGTAAGAAACTATTTATTAATTTCTGACCTATTTCTCTAATCCTATTAATAAGGTATATAGAAATTTTTTACTCTTATTCGTAAATCACATAATCTGTTTTTTAATATGAATGTATAATTTTATATTTTATTTATTATTTTTAGACACTGTATTGTTAAAATAAATAGTATATGGAATACGGATAGAGTTAAAAAATTATTAAATATTATTTAGTCTCCAGCCCAAGAGTCATATGTTCAACGTGTCAATCAAGGAATTGTGGAAGATTCAATAATTTCATACGGGATGGTTGGAAAGACGAGCCACAAATATTTATGAATTCAAACGTCCAGTGTCTCATGCTGATTTTATCTTTTTTTATTCAAAAATCCTATTCTATATATATGCATCTTAGTAATGTGAACATAAAGTCCATGGAAGAGTTTTTAACTTATAGATTACGAATATTTTTAGTATATTTTGTCATATTGAATTTTCATAATATGCAAGAGCAATTTTACATAAATTAAGAGAAATGATTTCTTATAAACTTGTGAATATCTTTATTCGAGGAACTAGACACAGAGCGCACCTGCTTGGTAAAAGGAATTTGTTGTAATGAAATAGAATATAACTGAATGTAATCAAAATTTTAAATGGTGACATGTTTAGTATGCAAGGATATGCAAATAACTATATTGAGTATTTATTAATCAAATAGTTAAAGTATTGAATAAACTAATGTAAAAAAATAAATAATGTGATTAAATTAATAAAATAATATTAGTATATTAAAAAAATAAAATAATGTATTATTAAATATTATAAAAATATAAACATAAAAAAGAAAGTTCAATATCGCTATTATCATTAAAAAAAGTAAATCAAAATAATAAATAAATAATATGTAGATTACATTTGTTAAGATAGCGAATAGATTTATTTTATTTTAAAATAGATTGCCTTACATAATAATGCTTATTAACGATACTAAAATAAAATAGAATAAGTAACTTTTCTCTTACAAAATACTATTTTCCAAATTCAATTACAAACATAGTAAGTACATTCAAGAGAAGTAATTCATACAAAATAAAATTAATAAAAATTCTAATTTATACAAATCAATGTAAATATTCAATATAAATATAAAAATAATATAGATGTAGATAGTTATGGGATGATGATGACACAGAGTTAGATAAATATTTTAAATAATAACTATTTTATTTATTTAACAATTTCCAAAGGAGAAGGGAATTTAAATTAGGCTCTATTTTTACTATGCTAAATTGAAATTTGGATTTTAAATTTAAATTATTTGCTTTCACCCTACCAAATTGAAGTTTGGATTCTAGATTTAGATTTAGCCTCTACTCTCAATATGTCAAATTGAAATGTGAATTCCAAATTTAAATTTGATATTTACTTTCACCGCAGCTAAACGAGTGAGATTCAATTTCTTTATCAAATTTGAATTTGCTTGGGATAATAATCTTTCTTTACCTTCATCACTTTCCAAACCAACCACAAGCCACAATTTTTAATTCACTACCAGAAAAATGTTATTTAGCGATAGAAAATTCGTCACTAGATGGCTATTTTTTTCGTTAAATGGAAATTTTTTGAAGAAAAATATCCATTTAATGATTGATTTTTCTGTCGTTAAATGGCATTTTTCTGGTAATGATTTATCATATCACAATAGGAATGAATCAAACTAGCAAAATCATCTTCATTGGACAAAAAAAAAAAAAAGCAACCCATGGCAATCAATTTTGACCATATCTAGAAAAACAATAAAAGAAAGAAAAGTACTTAAAGCTCACTGAACATTGAACTTAAGTTGTATTAATGAAATTCAAATTTAGATTTTAAATTCAAATTTATGCAACTTTTCCTCTTCAATAAATTCGAATTTGACACTAAAATTTGAATTTGAGCATAACCAAAAATCAAAATCCATAGAAGGATGCTGGAATGACTTCTAAAAGTTAAAAAATGGTTCTTTGCACTTTATGCAAGCTAAAAAATTTGTGCACTCTATTTTTAACTAAGTTCCATATACCTAAAAAACCTCATTTAGTTATGCCTTCAAATCAAACTTGTGCACTCCACTAAAATTCTTCCCCATTAATAAATTCAAATTTTAATGGCAAATTCAAATTCGAGCATACCAAAAAATCAAACACTATCTCTATCAGTGAACCAAACAAATTCAATCGAACAAACTCAAAGAAAGTTCGATGCTGGAGACTTCACTAATAAGATGATAAAACGAGCTTTTTGGCACAAAGCTTAAGCAAATACAAGGAGCTCTCTATGAATGCTCCTAGCCAAACAACACCTTTATCCATTCCATGACCCTCACGCAATCTTCTACCTCTGACTCTACCAAGATGTCCATTTTTACCAACGAAAGAAGTGCTAAGTTGATTGATAACATCATTAATTTCCCTTTCAAAACACCCACACAAGTCTTATGTCTCACTATTAGAGAAGGCATAAATTCCCATTTATGATTCTGTTTTAGTTGAAGTATTCTGAACCAAGTGTAAGGTTCTTCAAACTATTGAGAAGATTTGAAAAACCTAGCTGAACGCTTGTATGCTCCATTGCTAATGCTTGAATGCTTTCATCTGCTAAGAAACTTGAAACACCCTCTACGACCCAGAACAGGCGACTCATAATTTTAGGGGCATAAAGGGCCACGGCCATTTCTATACTCCCAAAGAAAGTTATCTCATTTGTATATGATAAAATATGTTTATATATACATATTTTAAATGATGATTTTGTAAAATTAGAAAGGTGAGCTGGAGGAAAGAAAAAATACATCTCCGATTATATGACAAAATAAAATATCATATTTTTAAAAAAATTATTGAAACTTGCGCTTAATCAAAACTTGTGCAGTTTAGTAGCGGTTTTTCGTAACCGATATAAATGTGGCGACTTTCGATTCTGTAATGGTTCCTTTATAAAATAACAACTGCAAAATGCGATGCAAATAGAACATGCTTCCTTGGAAACTTGTAGCGATTTGCGTAATCGCTACAAATATCGAAGGAGCTAGCGACATTTCGGTTCTACAGTAGTTTCTCTATATACAACCACTGCAAAATGCGATGCAACTTCCTCTAAAACTCGCGCAGTTTGGTAGCGATTTGCATAACCGCTATGAATGTTGCATGAGCTGGCGACATTTTGATTCTGCAATGGTTCCTCTGTACATAACCGTTGCAAAAGGCGATACAAATCAGTGGAATTTGCATCGTTTAGTAGTGGTTTTCAGTAACCGCTGTAAACTTCCAATGAGCTAGCGACCTTTCAATTCTGTAGTGGACGCTCTATAAAATAAACACTGCAAAGAGACAAGAAAACCGCTACAATATTGGTGTGCAGTTCCTGCCAAATCATGCGAACCTATCTCCATCTTTGTAGCAGTTATTAACCGTCACTAAATCCATCTCCTCTATCTTTGCTGCAATTTTGTAGCGCTTTAACAAAGAACCGTTGCAAATTGGATATTTTAGTAACGGTTTTTATAACCGCTGCTAATGTTATATTTTTTATAGTGTTAGATTATTGAGTTGGCTTGGAAATCGAATTTGATGGTTTGAGTTGTGGAGTCTAAGTGTCAAGGGTAATGTTTTGTGGTAATGGGGATTAAGAGAGTCTCTTAATGCCTCTAGTTGTTTGATTAGCCACTTAATCAAATGTGAAACTAATATGTGGTTATAACTGTATGTTGTTGATAAATTGATTTTGAGTTTATGGTGGTAGCTCCTTGCATGATCTTGTGGTTGTGTGTTGATGAGCTAAAGGTAACCACTTTCCACTCTTTATACATGCTTTTAACTTGTTTGTGCAATGAATATGAACATATCATTTATAGGTAAAATTACTTGATGAGCATGACATTACTATAAAGATGATGTACTTAAAAAAAATGGTGGCTAAGAGTTGAGATTTGACAAGATAGTAACCATAAGTGTTTTCATACCGTATCTTAAGCTTTATGTTAGCTTGAAACATGAATATTGATATGAAATCTTGGCAATTGTGATATGTTAATGATCCATATGTATATTGTGATAAGAGTTGTTGTTTATTGTTACCACATTAATGGAGAGGGGGACGTTGATGATGAGGTGTTATATCTAGAGAAGATGAAGGAGCCAGTATTATATACTAGCACAAAGAGGAGATGAGGATGGAAGAACTCTAGTAGCATTCTGGTTATTTCTAGGCCCATTTGTTTTGTAAATAGCCCATGACACTATGGATTTAAGAGGAGAATTCATAGTTTGGAATTGTGCTTTATGGAATTTGGCCGATCCATAGCACTTGAACTGTGAACTTGTTTAGTAGATACCAGTGATATGGGAAAGCACTTGAAGTTCATCGCAGAAAACTTGAGAGTTTGTTGCGGCGAACTTTCAGTAAGTTTTGATATGCAAAATGCTAAGTATGAACCTAAACTATATAAGATGAAACCTACAAAAGCTCTTAACCCTAATTTGCAATAAAATGACACAAGATAGCCATATAATTTCTCATAAGTGCCTAACTAATCATATCAAAATATTCCACATCAGTTTATAGATTTCACAACATGTTTAATAAATTAAAGACTTGTATTTGTCAAGATCAATCCAAGTTCCAAGATATTTCCCAAATCTTGAAGATAAATGCACACCAATAAAATGAGAAAGGAGCCTTTTAGTTGAATAATTCACATTTAGGCTGAACCCAAAGAAGATTCATATTTATCATTTGACCTGACCATGAGCAATATATGTCTAAAATAGACTTCAAAAAGAAGAAATTTTCCGGAGAGCATTCAAAGAAAAACAGAGAATCAGCTGCATGAAGAAGATGAAAGATGGGCATATCATCTTCACAAATATTAATTCCTTTCCGTTAATTTGAGCTTTCCATATGATAAACCATGCAAGATAGAACATTAGCAAAAGGAATGTAAAGGTAAATGGATAGAGGATCACGTTGACGAATGCCCTTGTACATACAGATATATGACTTGAGTGAATTGGCAATTTATTTGTATTTGATATATTGCATCTTGGATAAACGTTGTAAGATAAGATGAGAAAAAACATTGCAAGATTAGATAGGAAAATGGGTCGACCTTAAACTCGATTAATAATTAAGGTCTCGTTTTTAGGCCTAGGCCACGGGCCTAAATCATATTTATTAAAAAAATAGTACATTTTCAAATAAATTAACCTTAAACAATAAATATTATCAAATATTTAAATGTTTCATCTTTTCCCATAAATAAAATATGTAGTTGGTTGCCTTGAAATGAAATCCTTTACAAGACTAGGATTTTATCTTTTTATTGTTCAATATATGTATATTATTTTCTTCTTTTTGAATAATTGCTTTTCTTTATTTATTTTACATTAATAAAAAAATGAATTTATCAATGTTGTATAGGGAAAAAATTTATTTGCAAAACTATTAAGAATTAAATGAAATATTATTGAAAATGCAGTAAATTTTTTTTTGAAATAAATGAAAAGTACTTAATAAATAATTTTTCTTTTAAATATGCTTCAAAAAGTACAATGAGTTAAGCAAATAAAAAACACTTACATTAATATATACTTGAAAATTGTAAGTTATGAAATATGAAAAATATTACCATAAAATAAGTCAAAATATTTAAAATTAGCCAGTAAAGAAATGGTGAATTTAAACAGGGCTAGCTCGTGACCCTATAAGCTGACCCTTTTAGGCCTAACTCTTTTAAGAGGCTTTAAATTTCAAACCCGACCCTACATTTAAATGGGTCAGTTCAAGAGGTTCGATGTTTTCTCAGCTCTAATCGAAGGGAAATACATTTTCCCTAATTTCTCCCTTCCTTGACTAGCGAAATTTCAACCTTAATATAATTTGTTGCATAACATATTATTAGTCATATATTATTAGTAATATATTATTTTTGAAAGGGATCGACTTCTTGAGGTTTGGAAATTATTTTATATGACACGTTGCAAATATTGATCTTTAGAGGTCTTAGAATGATTGCGACACCACCCTCAGGCTAATTCAATGATATTAAAAAAAAATCATATTTTAATGTTTTTCATATTTAATTTTTTCATTTTCATTGGATTCATAGAATTATGATTTCATTGAATTTTTTCCTCTTACATCTACTTTTATAATATTTTAGATGATTGATGCATACCAAACTTTGATATTTTAGTATTGTTTGATTTATTGGTGTGCAAGACATGATATAAGATATCATTGCTATAGAAAATTATCTATAGATCTCAAACAACAGAATTAACCACAAAATGGTTTCAAAGATTCACAAAATTACCATAAGATCCCAGTAGTAGCTGTTCTGAGGTTGTTATTAGCAACCTTACTAACCTTCATTAACAACCTCAACAGCTACTTCTAGGACCTTATGGTAATTTTGTGAATCTTTGAGACCATTTTATGGTTAATTCTATTACTTGGAACCTCTGGATAATTTTTTCTAAATATTTTTGTTTTGGTTTAACATAATTTTTTATTCCTCAAGGTTACACACTTTCTGGTTCTAACCTCTCTAATTTCAAAACCATGCATTTTCATCCCCTGAAATGCAAAATGGTGCTGAATTTTATTAAATCATGTGAAACAATATTTTAGACAAAATAAAATTTAAAAGGTAAAAACCTATTATCTGAAACTAGAGAGACCAAAATCAAAATAAGATCAAACCATATGGATCAAATATTGTATTAACTCAGAGCATACTTGGGTAATAAAATGACAAGGCTACTCTTACATAATGCATCGCATATTTAAGAAACAGAGTGGAAATATATCCAAGAATCATTTTCAACCCTTCACCCACAACTTCTCTTGTATAGAAAATAAAGCAACTAAATGCAATCCCATATACGATGTGCAATCTATATAACCAAACTCATCTACAGGGATTAAGCTTATTGTAGTTTCCATCATCTTTATCTACAAAATGGCCATACTAATTAAACATGGAGGATCCATATCCCTGAAATTACTCGCAAGCAATGACGACGACCTGTTTTCCAACGTTGCGACCAGTATAGAGGCCAACCAAAGCTGCAGGGTCCTTCTCAAGGCCTTCAACTATATCTTCTACATAAATTATTTTCCCTTCTTTGATAAGAGGTAGAATGAACTCTAAGAATGTGTAATAGAGGTGATAATGTTCATGTACACTAAAACCCTGCATACGGATTCTCCTAAAAATGACTTTGCCAAATTTGTTATGCCTTCAGGTTGATCTAGATTATATTGTGAGACCATTCCACAAACAGGTATGCGACCATGGACTCATATTTGAAAGTACTGCATCAAGTGTTTTACTCCCAACGTTCTCAAAGTAAAGGTCAATGCCTTCTAGGAAGTACCTGATATGTAAAATCCATTTGTTGGTGTCTAGGGTGAACTTTGTTAAGTGGTGAAGTTGGGGGGATTACTACAAGGTCCTAATTAAGAAAGATATTTAATTACCGAAAAGTCCAATGACAACAGAGAAAGATGCAAATGACAGATTCTAGTATAAAAAATGACAATAAACTTATATTCTTCACTTATCATTGGGACTTTTCAGTGTTTAAGTCCATTATTTCGGACCTCGTAGTAGTCCCCCTACTGTAAAGTTTCTAGGTCAGATAAATTTATCAGACACTGACCTTTTCAATGCTGCATCCAAGTCAGGTTCTTCCTTGTAGTTAAAAGCTTCATCAAATCGTAATTTATTTTTCAATAGATTGACCTGATTGTGCAAGGAAGGAAATTCATAAGATAGTAAGATAGGGGTGGGGGGTTAACTTTGTTCATACTAATCACAGTCCTGCAGAAGAATTTGGATCTATTCTAAAATCAAAAAGAGAAGCAAGTAACTACATAGGGTTACGATTCATTAAAATGGAACTAACTAGATGCTTCACAACTTCCACTGAGAAGGAATATGGACATGTAAAAGACAAAGCTGTTCATTCATCAAATAATAAAGGAGAATGAAAATATAAAATAGTGTTTTGTAATAATAGGATAAATAAGGGGAACAACATGCCAAATTAAGTCCATTTGGTTTATGCATTCATGTATTTAAAGAGAAAACAACACAAAAAGCAACTATACATTCCACATTTTGTATCTTTTCATATGTACACCTCTCTAAGTACACTACAGTTTCTTTTATGACTGCAGAGGATTCAAATTGGGAATCTTTTTATTAGTTTCAACAAACCCCTAAGCATAACAGCATAAATTAGAAGCATACCTTCTCTTTACTCCCCGCACTTCCAATGACATAACAACCTAGGAGTTTTGCGAATTGCCCTACAAGTTGACCAATTGCACCAGATGCAGCTGAGACGAAAACGCGATCTTCTTTCTTGGGAGTTCCTATTTCATAGAAACCAGCATATGCAGTCAATCCTGGCATACCTACAGTGAAACAAGAGAAGATAGTTAATGTGCCTGTTTGAATTAACAGTGAAAACTACTTTTCCAACGTGATTAACAGTATATGAGGTAAGTATACGAGAGAAATTTTGTTTCGACTTGAGTGAATATGCCTTTCCACCGTCATCTCAAAGAAGGGAGATGACTAGTGGTTTCAGGATAAAATAATAAGCATAAATAAAAAATACAATTACGTTATTTATTAATTAATTAACAATATTAGAAGGTCATTTCGAAGAATGGCAAAAAAGAACTACAAGTGACATGAAAGCATTTTCCTAGTCATAGGTTTCTTCTTTTCTCTCCTTGGAACTTGGAGATATTTCATATTTGAAAGAGAAGTGCATTGATAAGAACGAGAAGTAAGCTAAGATTAAATCTTCATAAGCATGTGTGATAAAAAAAGAAATAGAAGCATAACACAAAACATATAAAGTACATAGAGACCATATCAGGATAAAGCTGTAATGGATAAATGAAATTATCTGACTACCAGTTTCTTAGATAAATAAACAGAAAATGCAGAAGGTAGCTAGGGGGAAAAAGCACCCAAACCACCATTCCCAATGAACAAAATGCATAATAATAACAATCATTGCACAAATAAGGCATAGAGAGACCATTTATCACATGAAAACTTGGTAAGTTAGGATTCCAGGTGACACATGCATTAAGAATATGATAATCAAAATCAATTTAAATGCCTCAATCTACATACCAAGAATTCCAGTATAGTAGGAAAGTGGGACGTCTGTTTGCTCAATTTTGAAATGTATTTGAGTTGAGGGGACCAAGCTGTACTCCTCCCATATCACATATCCCCAAACTAAATCACCTTTATTATAGTCAGGGTGTCCAGATTCAATAACTTTAGCCACACCATATCCATGTATTGGCTGCAATTATTCAGCAAAACTGTCAGTAGCTGCACACTTACATATAAGAAATTTCACTGTCATACATTCTAATTTTAATAGATAAAATAGTGCCAAGAAGCTTTGTGTCGCCAGAATCATGAGCTACTTCAAAATATCTTATTCTTCAGTATGACCTTTTTTTGATGAGATAGTAGTTCAAGCTGAAACAAATGAATTTGAAGTATTCATTTCCATTAAGAAGCCTCAGTAGTTTTAATTAGTTGCCCTTTCAATTATGATCTTTTTTATTTTTACTTTGGTATCGCTTTAAGGTCTGGTTAGCTTATGGATGCCTCAATAAATCCACCTCCTTCAACCAAATAAAGACAAAACCCAAAAAAGATCGGCATAGTTAGGATCAATTCTAAAAATAGATAATTCCGTTGGGCTTAAGTAGTAGGATACTTTTTTATTATTATAACCAAATATTCACCAAGCAAATTACACTAAACTACCTACAAGATTGGTTAAATTACATGTGATGTCCCTCTTGTTTGATTAGAATCGGCTTCCCTCTGTAGAGTTTACAACTTCTCTGAAACTTGCTTGAATTGTGAGAAGTTTCTTTAATATACATCAAATTGTCATAAGGGCTTTGTATAACTTTTTTATAAAGCAAACAAATGATGATATAAAATCTGGTCAAACCTAAGGTTATAACTAATTTACTCCTCTATACCGATACTTGTGTCAAAATAAAAATGGACAAGTGAAAAATGATATGTATACCTACACACAGAAGAGACTGGATACATTGCCAGTTTTGACTTTCTTATTTTCCCAATTCAATTTTGGGGTGATTTCCAAAACCAAATCAACTCAAATATCTTCATTTTATCACAATCACTTTTTCCTGGCAAAACCATATTTTTTTATGAGCCACCCAAATATTTTCAAATTCATAATCTATTTTTACAAGAAAACCATGGTTTGGTTAGGATTGTAACCATGGTTTCCAAAAAAGTTATTTTTTCCTTTTCTAAAATCATAATCCATTATTCTCCAAAAACTAATACAAACAACTCCTCCATTAGTGCGCCAAGTTATATATATATATATATATCGAGAGGGGATTATTACAAGCCTACTAGCTCATACCAAAGGCTTTATACAGGAAATAAAACTTTTAAGCAGATTCAGAAACCACCAACTTGGGGGAATTTTAAGCACAAATTGTAATCACACCGGGATTCATCAACTGGCTTCATAAAATCAATTTCCATAGCTAAAAAGGATGTACTGTAGAGAAAAAGACTTACAGCGCCAAGAGTATAACTACCAAATCTGGGAACAACTTTTCTGCCCATCAAAATTCGCTGGTAGGGATCACAGGATAAGTAGAGATTCTTAAGCAGAATATCATTCGAACCTTCTGGGACCTTCAATTCGATGGAACCTTCAACCAATTGAAAGTTGGACTCTATGGGAAGCCCAGACACATACTCCTTTATACCCCGTTTGGTACACGGAACTGATTTTGATGGAAGTGGAACTGAAAGTGAGATTAAAAGTATGTTTGATATGATGGAAGAAGTAAGGTATTATTTTAATTTAATATTTATATTTATAATGGAAAAAGAGTAATATATCGATGAGCAAAACTTTTGATTCAGCTCCTCCCTCCTCTACCCCTCTGCCATCCAAGTCTACCATTGTCATCCATGTCCACCGCCGCCGCCGTAGCCGTCCACCATCATCGCTGCAACCACCAAAAGAAACAACAATGGAGGAGAGAACAAAAACGAAAATCAATCGAGAAGAAGTGCTCTGCTCTCAAGAAATGAAAATCGATCGAGAAGAAAATCGCCATCCACCATCGCCGCTGCAACCACCATGCTCGCTGCAACCACCCACTCACTCACCTGTAAAGCTCTGATCCTTCCTCTTTCTTCATCGACCCCCGGTTAGTTCCATCCTTGAGAAAAAAAGATTGCATCTTTCATTTTGGTTAGAGCTTCGAAGAACAGAAAGGCGGAGGGGAATGAGGTCGCCGGAGTTGTATCAGTTGGGGACGGGTCGCTGGAGTCGGGGATGAAGTCATTAGAGTCATTCGCCGTCGCCATCGTCAGAGTCGTTCACCACAGAGTCGGGGGTGGAGCTGAGGGCAGAGATGGAAACGGGGGAAGGAATTGGTGCTGGAACTCAGTTCCAACAATTTTCATGGAACTGGAATCTCATGAAACCCACTTCCACAGCACCAAACATACAAAAATCTGGATTTCAGTTTCAGTTCTAATTCCAGGTCTCAGTTCTCAGCTACCAAACGAGGCGTTAGGATCACTTGCTTATTCTTCACTCCCACCATTTTTTTTAATTACTTGCTGAGACGGAATCTCTCTGAAGACCTCACTATTTGGGCAAGAAAGAAATGAATTTATGTGGCGCACGCGCGTGTTAGAGGACCAAAATTTCAAGATGGTACTAATTACCATAATTATGAAAATCGAACTGGCCGGTTCGGACCGGAAACCGGTGAACCGGCCACTGGTCCTGTCTGGTTTAACATTTGACCCCGGGTTGGGGTCAACCCGGGTGTGAACCGGTCAACCCGGCCGATTAGGCGGGTTGACTCGATCAGTTTTAAAAAAATATATTTTTTATTTTTTTACAAAAAATATTATGATGAATGTGAAATTAGTGTATTAGAGTGGGATATGACAATAGAAGCTACGAAATATATACTATAGCTTGAGGAATTATGATTTTCTTCATCAATGAATGCATATATACGTATGAGAAAAATAGGAGGTGCTAAGATAAATGAAAACAATGTAGTCAATTATAGTGTAAGTAGAAGAATAAATCTATATACGCCCTAAAAGAATACAAGTTGATATTTTCCCATCTAACATTCTTCTATACGGCTATTTTGTTGCATGTTGATTGCTCTTGTCTTATTTGTAGAATACACGGAGGATAACATTTTGGTGTTTGAAGGGAAAAAATAAATTTGCCCCTCACCATATATATTGATATTTTGTTTGATTAAATATTTTGAAACAGTAAATAATGTTGGATAATAGATAATCTATAAGTATATTATTAATTTGGTAATTGTTATTTTGTTAATAATAGAATTTACCTTGGTAATTGTTATTTTGTTAATAATAAAATTTACCACTTACTTTTTCAAATTTTCAATTATAGATAGTTTACTTATGTTAATGTGTGATAATATTTATTTTTTTAATTTTTTATTCCTCACCGGTCTGACCCTCGGTTTGACTCTGGTCTGACCCACTGACCCTTAACCCACTGCCTTGTCCAGTTCAGTCACCGATCCGGTTTTATGACCTTGCTAATTACAAAAGCAAAGGACGGCAAGATTTGGCAATACCAGATCATTATGGCATCTTCCACTGTCGCTGTTGAAGTAGAGACAACGTCAGTATCAAAATAATGTAATATTAGTACTAACGTTGGACTTGTTTGGATAGCCCGTTTGGATAACAAACACATATTCTGAGGAAAGAAATTTTTTCTCGATAAACTCAGGAATGGATTTTGGTTGCTCAAACGGGCGAACCAAAGAAGCCTATTATCTCGGGCTAAAACATTCATGTTTGATTATTTAAATTGTTAATTAAGTTTTTAAGTTTGATGCATATGTTATAAATATTATTACGTAGATATCCATGTCGCCTTTCTCAATTATATTTTATATCCCCTTATTGTTTTATGTAAGTTATAATGATTTATCATGTTGTATATTCGTGCCTATAAATATAAGGCATATACAAATTGAATAAGAGAACTATTCACTCCTCACTCTTCTCTCCTTGTGCATCCCTCCCTCTGTCTCCACCTGAAATTCATTCATGTGTGTTTCAGTCATATTTTAAAAGATCTTCTTCATATCCTTTTTCTCGCCTGTTAGTTTTCAACATATTTGCAGAAATATATTTGTAAAACCTATCCTCTTCTATTTTACAAATATGAACGTTTGACTATGTCTATATATGTGTGTAAGCATTTATATGGTTCTTGCTTCCTCTGGTCCATTTTTCCTTTTTGTAAATTTGTCTTATTCAGATTCATGAATTTGTGCATAAATTTGTATGTAATTTAATCGTTTTGGCATGTAGTTTTTTTATTTTTCGCAAATCTGGAAACTCACTGGAATCAATGGTTCTCTGCTGGGAAAAGGAAAAGATCCGGGTAAGTTTCATGCATGTCTATGTGAATAAGTGATTTTGAATTATGTCCTTGGAACTGTGTGCATATATGTATATATGTGTGAGTGTTTTCTTGAAAAATCACAGTTGAAAACACTCATGTGGCTGTCGGAAAACCCCCTTTGTTGTCGACGTTTGAAAAGATTATTTAAAAAAAAGTCATTGCTCAAAGATAATTAGATCTATTTTGCATTTTTACCTAAAAAATTAAATTTCACCTTAAAATTTAATAAAATTATCTTTTGAAATGCATGTAAACATATTTTTATCATATATAAATATGTGTGTGCGAGAGAGATAATAATTTTCAGGTTGAAAGATTAGGAAATAATAATTTCGATATAAATATTATAAAATAAGAAGAAGAAGAAAATGAATAAAATGCAGGTGGGGTAGTCTCGGAATATACATAAATAAATAATATGCATATCTTATTATTTGGGATAGGGGGAGTCATCAGATCGTAGATCACTCATACACGATTAAATCTGTCATTACCACCTAGAGTTTTAGTGCAGTGGTTAGTGCGGCTCACTTCCCCAGAGGTAGAGAGTTCGATCTCTGGGAGCCACACTCGAGGGTAGAGGATGCCCACCCTTGGTGCAAAGCACTTTAAAGGGGTGCGTCATGTGTATTCCTCGCTTTGGATTAGTCGGTTGCCCCAGGTTATCTGGTCCAGTTGAAAGAAGGCTAGGGACTCACAAGAAGGCGTCGAATACCATGGGCTTCTAGGGGGTCAAAGCTCAATCTACCCGTTGTTCAAAAAAAAATGCGTTTCCCATTTCTCATAAAACATGCATCAATAGGCATTATTAATATGCATAAAAGGTTATTAATATCCGCATCCCCATTAATATCCGGCAAAAGATCCGTCCTTAGTATTCATTTTTTCTTTTTCAATCCGTTGCTCAAAGATTTGATGAATAAACATTAAAGAAAAGGGGTCTAGACCATATCGTTTGGGCCACAATTTTTTTGATGATTTTTTTGAAAAACAACTTGGGCCCTGTCGTTTTGGACCAATGTACTAAAAAAATATTAGACCTTTTTACAAAATTCTTATGGACCTTTTTTTTAAAAAAAAAGTGTCTGGGATACGATTGTTGGGTCATTATATTTGGTTCTACAGAATAAAAAACATATCTTTTCCTAACAAAAGTCCAGGGCCCCTACAAAAATAGAAAATAGCCCAATACCCCCACTTACCTGAAAAACGTTCAGGGCCCATGTTTTTAAATTTGGGTCAATTTGTGATTATGTTTATGAGTGTATACATATATTTTTAATTATAGAAAAACATTTGAACCATATTGTTTTAATATCCAGAAGATATATCTGTGGAAACAAATGTGATTATTTTTCATATGCCATTTATTGAGGTTTAATTTTCTTCATCATTTATCAATTATCTGAATTGAATTGAAGGAAATTTAATACTTAGCTGTTTCATGATCTAAAGGGTTTAGGAATGTTTTATTTGAGGGAAATATGCTGAGATTAATTTTTGAATAATATTTGGGTACATGAAAGAGATGAAGACTTTAAAACTTTCAATAAAAATGCAAATATATGTTTATTTCAGTATACTATATGATATTTGTGATTTTCCATTCAATTATCGAATTAATTCTAAAATATTCTATTGAGCTCAATTAAGTTGTTTCTCATTTGGGTCATTTGAAAAATATTCTAAAAAGTATTTCTGGTTAAAGAAAGATCTATTAGCTCTATATTTATTCGATAATGTTATATACGGTTGATATTTGTATTTAGTGTACAATTTAAATAGTAGCTATAACATTGAATATGCTACATAAGACCCATTTGTTCTTTAGAACAATTTAAAAGAAATGTATTATCACCGCTTCTGAAAGCCCATTATTAATGGATGCCTTTACATTTATAAAATTTGATATGGTGGTTTGACCATGGATTTGCCCAATAAGCTCGACTCTATTTTCAGAAGTGAATATAGTGAAACATAATAATTGTGATAGTCGAGAAAGTGGATATGGCCACAGTCTTGGGTGTTGATGTGGTCAAAATTGTACTAGTTCTAATTCTCACCTGAAGTAGAGAAAAATTGATAAGAACCACAAAAAGGGTAAAATACGGGCATACTTAATAAATTAGATGTGCATTGAAGGCTCCGGAAGAGCTAATATTACGTTGCCGAAAGGAACAAAATTATGCGTTGAAAATGCATTCTGTTATACCCAATTTATGAAAAACTTATAAAGTTTCATGATATTTGCAAACATGGAAATAAAAGTTATCATATGACCAAAAGTCATATATTTTTCTTACCTTATAATATAGCTAGAAGCTATATTTATTTGTTGTTATACTCACAGCACTATAAATTATATATGTGTATATGTATGTATAATTAATTATATATATGATTGATGAATCGTATTTATGTTATTATTTTTTATTTATATATATGTATTTGTTTTTTTACATTTCAAGTTCTTCCATTTTGCCTCTAGCTTTGTATATAAGTATAGTTGAAAGCATATCACAGTAAACCAGAAGTTTACTGATGAATTTGATATTCGACATGCAATAGTAAACTAACAGTTTACTAATGAATTTGGTGTATGTCATGAGATAGTAAACCAGAAGTTTACTAATTAATACAAGCCAGCAGTTTAATAAGATAAACCAGAATTTTATCAATGAATTCAATGTTTGGCATGACCGGTCAGACCATCCCGGTTCAATTATGATGCGAGAAATAACTAAGAATAAATATGCTATATGTTCCAAGAGAATATTTGTTATTATATCCTCATAAAGTTAAATACAATGTGAGACTCTCACATTCTTAAAGCGGATACATGAATATATTTGTGGAACTATAAACCCAAATGGTGAACCATTTAGTTACCATATGGTTTTAATTGATGCATCAACTAAATGATCTCATATTATTAATTATCTTCTTGCAACCTGAAGTTTGCAAGATCTTTTGCTCAATGAATATGGTTAAGAGCATATTACCCTGATAATCCGATTAAGAAACATTATCTTGATAGTGCTAATGGATTTACTTCAATAGCCTTAATGAGGATTGCATGTCTCTTGGACTTGATATTGAACATCTTGTATTTCATGTTCATACCCAAAATGGATTAGCAGAATGATTGATCAAATGATTGCAACCTTTTTACAAGAGATATACTCTCCCATGTTCTGCTTAGGGACTATCCATTTTGCATGTAGTATTCTTAATAATTCGCATGAGGCCAACAAATTATTGAAAGTTCCCCCCTAATATTTCATGATTTTGGGTGTGTAGTATATATGCTTGTAAAACCACCAAAGCACACCAAAATAGCATTGTGTGAAGTATGCTAGGTATGAATTTTGTGGCAAGATTTATCGTGTGTCATTTAATGAATCACTTTCACCAACATCAGGGGGAGAAAATAAGCAGTTGGGTAAAGAGATTAGCTGGAATGAATTATCATTGGCTCATTGTTGATCCTTGTACTGAAATGATATGCACTGAAAATTCAAAAAATAATTCATTCATATAATTTAGCTAAAAGAATGCCTGAAGCATTTACTGATTGAAAGAAAGTGATAAAGTCATATATCCCAGCTATTAACGCTCTTATAAGAGTATGTGTCCTTGAAGGACAATATATTATGAACAAATTTAAAACATGCATGAAACGTGAAACGCCCAGCGATTCAAAAGATAACAAAATCTATGAAATAAAAGGAGCCAAGAATATAGATGGGCAGTTGAGGATGAACGAGAATACTTGATTGATCTAGAAGAGTTATTTTCTTCAGAAGAGAATATTATAGTTCAAAAAAGAGATTCAAGTACTTGACACAATTGTAAATAATGAGATCTCTATAAATTATGATATTCAATGGGAAGGAAATGAATTCATCGTTGACAACACATTATAAAATTGCATGAAATGTAATGAATGATGAGGATCATGAGTCGATACCATTGTTAAGTGATTGGCCATACGAATGTAAGCCATTATGTGTGGATGAGAAATGGAAAAGGTAAAATAATAAGATATATGTCACATCTTATAATCTAACGCTTTATGCAATGATCTGGTTTTGTTGTGAAGCAATGTATCCACTAGCAGTGGATGTGAATACATTTTGTTATTTGATTAACCAAACAGTCAATAAAGGGCTTGACTTATGTCTTACAAGTGTTATGAATATACTTTCATATGACACACTTGGCAATATCATTTATATGAGAGCCTCTGAAGGACTCATGATGCTAGAAGCATCAAATGCAAGTTCTCGAGAACGGTATTAAATTCAGTTAAACAAGTCTTTATATGACTTGATGCAATCAAAGTTCATTTTTATCGCACAATATATAAGTTTACCATAATTGTTATCTATGTTGATTGTAACATCCTAATTTTTATTTAGAGGATATGAATATATTCAAAGGATTTGTTTATTATTTAGAAATAATAATATAATCTGTTAGGTAATCTTTTGAATAAAAAAGAATCTATGATAATGTGATCCATACAAATCAATAAGGATTGTGTGTGATATTGGGTGTATAAAAAATAAAAAAAAGGAAATAAATCAAAAGGGAGAGAGCTGACCACGTGAGTGGTACTATTTAAATGTCATTCACGCCCCCTCACTTTATGCATAGGAAAATTAGGTCAGCCGTCAGAGTTTTATTCTCCCATCTCTCTCGTGTGGCGTCTGCTCCTTTTTGGGTATATAAGTCCTTTTGGGATCAATTAAATTGATTTGTGTGTGGTTGGTGCTTTTGTGGCTTAAACTTTCGAGTATTTTGGAGTAGAGGTAACCGATGTTAATTCATTTTATATGCTTTGCATGGATTGTAAGGTATTTTTGATACTTTAATTATGTATTACGAATCTTATCTCTATTTTTATATGTTAGATTTCAGTGAAGTGGGAAGTATTTTCTTTATATATGTAAAGGAGATGTTTTGCTTAAAGATATGTAGGATGAACTATTCATAATTTCTCTTTATCCGTAACATATTGTGAATTTATGTATTTGTGGAGAATTGACATATTAGGTTGCATTGAAGTAGTTGGGTGATCTTGTGATGATGGGACTTGTGTAACGTATTGTGAATGTATCCGTGGTTGCTCCACTACTGATCATAATGGCATGATTTATTGTGACTTACACTTTAGTGAGGAGTCGGCCTAGACCCAGGAGGGAGGCCATGATTATTGTGACTTACACTGTAGTGGGAAGTCGGCCTAGATCCAGGAGGGAGGCCAAAGTTTATTGTGACTCACACTCTAGTGGGAAGTCAGCCTAGACCCAGGAGGGAGGCCATGATTATTGTGACTCATACTCAAGAGGGGAGTCAGCCTAGACCCAGGAGGGAGGCCATGATTTATTGTAAGTCACACTTTAGTAGGGAGTCGGCCTAGACCTAGGAGGGAGGCCAGAATTTATTGTGACTCACACTCTAATGGGGAGTTGGGATGGATTAATATGGAGGAGTAGGATGGAGAGATCATTTGTGCATTCTGATTGTATCGAATGGAAAAACATTATTTTGTTTGAATATTGCATATTAGCACTGCTTCACTGACTTATAATCCCGTATTGTATATTCTATGAATTGATTATTGGTTACTGGGACTTTATGTCTCACCCTATCGATATATATTTTTTTTCATATAGGAATTTAATGGTTCGAGGCGTGAAGGGAAGGAGCTAACAGTTGATAATAGCTATAACTGTAGGCTAAGTAGCTAGGTTATCTTAAGGAGAAATGTATATTGCTAGACTTTAGGGCTTGCATACTCTGATTTGTTTATCCTTATGTTTATTTCGGGATATTCTATTTATGGGTAACAATGTGTCTTATGGTACTCTAACTTGTTATGTATCCATTTGAGTATTATTTATGGACCCGCATGTTTAAGGGGAAGACTAAATATTGTTGACTCTTGTGGCTTTTAATGGTGACTTGTGGGTGAGCTTTGTGCCCTAGGTCAGAATGATACTGTAAATTGTGAATGATTTGTGGGTTGGGTGTCTCATCATAACTCTTGTACCCTAGACCTTGAGCATTTAATAAGTGATTGTTTTTGAATGTCAAGGTTGTTTAGGATTATAAATGGTATCAGAAGGAATAATGAGTTATCTAATTAAACGGGAATATAGTATATGATTAATTATTTGGGGGGTTACAACTTGGTATCAGATCCTAACGGTTCTCGGGCTTGTTTTTGCATTGCATGTAGTCCTTTGGCAATATACATTCTCTTTATATATCCTTCCCTTCTGTTATAGGCCTCTTCTTTGTTATTCTTCTCATTTCTTTCATGGGGTTTTCCCCTTAGGTGGGGAGAAATGGTATACGTGAGACGTACACCTGAAAGATATTTGAATTTTGATGCTTATATTTAAGGGACGTGAAATTACTATTGATTTGATAAGCATTTTTTTAAAGTTATTGACTTTATTGTGGGTATGATTTTATTATTATCAAACCATGTTATTGTGAAATGGTTCAGTTATCAAAAGTGGTGTCAACCTAAATTGTGAAAAGGTAATGGTTATACTTTATAGTTGTATGATATTATTGTATAAATGGAATGAGTTATATTATTATCATTAGCATAAGTGGAGAAAACTAACAAGAAAGGTTGCTAGGTATTTTTTGTCTCTTTCTCTATTCAAACCTTAGGGCATGGGAGTATTGAGCAGATTGTGATGATAGAGGAATTTGCTAAAGTACATTTATATTATTAGTACACATCAATTCTCATGTCATGATTATTATGTATGAACTATGGTTGCTTATTTATTTACTTTTTCTGCTATGCTTGTGAATCTTTGATGCGTTAAGGGATGGACTTCGTGCTTGCCTTCTTTATCAAATATTGTGTAAGTTTATCATAATTGTTCTTTTATTTACATTCTCCTATGAAGCCAAAAAAAAAATATTTTAAATTTGTTATTTAGCTTGTTTGGAAATATTAATTTTGTTTGTTCAACAAAATATTAAGTTTAGAATAGATATTTAGCATTCAATTATTCTTTTTACCCTTGATTATTATCTTGGTGATTTGAAAATCAGAAATTTTTCAATCCACTATCTCTCTTTAAAATTGGATTTGAAAATAACTTTTGTAGTTATTAAACATTTTGATTATGTAAAAGTTGCAAATTATCTAGCAAATATCTATTTTTTTTAAATTCTCTTTAACTTATTTGATTTTCTATTGATTCTAAAGTGTGCAATTTTCAAATTTATTATATTTTTTTACGTTTGTTTTGCAATTGTATATTTATTACTGAGAAAAATAGAACACGTATGTTTCGTATCTAACAATTTATTTTTAATTGATAGTAATTGGTTTTTAGTGTACTAAGTGATTGATTCAAAAGTTCCATCCTTCTACTGTTTACATTTTCAAAATTTATTTGAATATCTAAATTAGTTTTTATCTGTTATTTAAACTTAAATTCAAGCTTAAGATTTTCTTCTTTTAATACTTCCCATTTATTCTTTGATTAATTCCGAAATCTTCATTTTTAATATGCATTAATTTTTAAGATTTGATTCAAACATATATATTTGTTTTTAGCAAAAATTTAAAATGAACTAATTCAGTTAATTTAATAAATTTAATATTCCTGCTGTGACTTATTTCTCTATTCTCTTTTATTGTTTTGATTTTGTTGATCTAAAAATAAGAAATCTCATATCCATGATATTTTCCTCTTTATTAGATTCTTAAAAGGATCTCAAGATTTTGTATCCTATGGTTTTAAAAAGTATTTGAAAATAATTATTTGATATTTAATGTGGTAATATTGAAAGAAAAATCGGTAAAGAGCTTTATTTGAAAGTTGTATTAGTCAAGAGATTTGATATGCTTCTCTGCCATATGGAAGGAGTACAGGTACTTGTTTGAGTCCTTTAGACAATAATATCCTAAGGTAATGTTTTTACTATTTTATTGACTTTTTTCTATTTTGATTCGCTCAAAAGCTACAATTTTAAGATCTAATATCCTTTTGTATGAAATTGGATTTGAAAAAAAAATGTTTTATTAAGTTTACAATCATTTTAAATATATTTTGTTTTATTTTTGTTTTGAAAATGAAGACTATACATCATCAATTACTGTGAAAATATATTAAAACAACTGTTTTAAATATCAGATTTCAACGCAATAATTTCATTTTTCAAATATGTAATTTGAGGCCCTTTTTCTTTGTTTAAGGATTTTATCTTAACATAAACACTTTATAGTTATATATTTTATTTATTTAATTCACTTACTAAATTCTGACTCCAATGTGGTACTTTCTTATTTATTCATTCTTTTTATTCAACTGTTTGACACTCTCAAAATGTTCAATTTAATGTTTTATTGGATTTTTTTATTTTAAATCTGATACCAGTAGATTTGTTTTTCTACTTGGTTTATTCAAATCTGAAATTGTAAGATTGGTTATGCTGATACTTTACAATTTTATTTGAAAGCAATTATTTTAGTTGATAAACATATATTTTAAATAGGGTTTAAATGTATTTTTATAACTTACTAATATTTTGAAATATCTTACATTTTAATAAAAAATTATTTGGAAGTAAATATGTGAAATGTGAATAGATATGATTGTTCGAACTGGTTGGGAAATCAAGTGTGAATTATGAAATATATTTTGTGATATATTTTGTATTTGAGGATTTGATACTTCGTTTATAAAACGATGCGATTAATTGACTATAATGATGCATATATTGTGAAGTGAAGATAGAGGTTGGTTGTGTGAACTCCTTAGAAAATTGATTATACTTTATGAATTTACTTTAGGAATGCTGGTTGTTAAGAATTTTGTCTTATCTTGTTGCTGTTAATACTTTTATGTGATAATACTTGAGAAAGATTATGGAGGTTTGCTCATGACTATTTATATTGTGTAACCTCCTCCTTTATCAATATGTTGATTTGATGTATATTGCAACTGTAGGGTTTATGTTTAAGTATAATATAAGATTTTAATATTTTCATATCATATTATTTAGGACATTTCTATCGATATAATATATTATTTGTGAAATTATGAAGTTGAATGGGCATTTTATCATATACTCTCTGAAATAAATAGTATTTACATTAGTGAATTATGAAAGTTGGGTTTGAGGGGAAACATGAATAGGATTTTTCTTTGAAGACTAAGTGTATTGTTATATATCGGCTTTAATAGCTTGAGTTGAAAAGGAGTTGACATAGTAAATTTTTATTATTCATGATATCTACTTGACTTTTTTACCTCTTTCAAAAGGTGAAATTTAAAGTTCTATTATACTTTTATTATGTTTTATTATACTTAATCAATCAAATTCAATTTTCATTTGCTTTATGCAATTTTCCTGTGTCTTGTCACTTTAAACGTTTCATATTTGACAAATATTTTAAATTACTTTTTAACCTCTAATAAGTTAATTTCAAGAATGTTAAATTGCCAAATTGCTATGTTTGCCTTTTTTTTAAACACCTTTTTTACTTATTGCATTTACATGAAAGTACGTGTACCTTCAACATCTGTGTGAATATATTATGATAAGTTATGTACTCCTGGTGGATTAATAAACTTTTTGAAAACGTTGTACCATACTATATATATATAGGGTGAAGAATTTAGTGGTTACTTTTCACGTCAATGTTATGTTCATTTGTATGGTTGCATTATCCGTTTGTAATGTGCGAGAACCACAGTAGGTTAATGGATAAGTATGTGATTTTGCTTGTTGTTGTTGTTGTTGTTGTTCGTCACCTCATGAATTAATATGCATGAATTGATTTAAAGTTTTTTTATATTCATGTACATGTGTAATTAATCGTTTGTTTACTTTCTTCCTAAAAGTTTGGGCCTTAAAGGAAGGGTTAGTGTATAGATTGATTGTGAGGGTCAACATACTCTTTTAGCAAAACTTCAACGGATTTTAAATATTATTGATAAACAATTACCAAATAAAACCATTCACTTGTTAAAGATTTTTTGAAATGAATGTTTCTTGGTAATGCTGTAAGAGAAATCGAAAAGTGAATGCATAATGATTTCCCCAATTTATCTACATAGGTGTGAATCCCTTACTTTGTGTTTGTGGCCTGATCTCGTGTAAATAATGTATTCTAACATCTGAAAATTTTGTTGCTCCATATCCGGTAAATTGGGGGGATTATAGTTGTTCTAGGTGTTTTTCAATTCTGTACTTTCTATAATCTTCCTATGAATTTTGAGGGCAAAATTCTATTTAGGTGGGGAGAATTGTAACATCCTAATTTTTATTTAGAGGATATGATTATATTCAAAGGATTTGTTTATTATTTAAAAATAATAATATAATCTGTTAGATAATCTTTTAATCAAAAAGAATCTATGATAATGTGATCCATACAAATCAATAAGGATTGTGTGTGATATTGGGTGTATAAAAAATAATAAAAGAAAAGGAAATAAAT
>JANTPZ010140034.1:0-11075 GCA_025593235.1 Vachellia pachyceras | reverse complement strand
TTGGTATCAGAGCAAAGGTTTAGGATTTAATGTGATTTGTAATGCAATATGTGCTTATTATTTGTTAGGTTGTGCATTGCTAAATGATATGTTGTGCACTAGTATTCAATATGCAATGCTTTGTCATATTAAATGCTAAGTGCTATGGTATATGTTGGTTGCCTCTTATGATGATATGCTAGCTAGTTATGTTCTATATTCATAAGTTTATGAATTAATGTGACTAGCTGAACATGAAAAGCCAAATATGTATGTGGAAGAACATAACAAGGAGGAACCTTTAGAGGTTGGTTCCAATGTGATAGAATCATTTCAGAATTTAAATAAAGTGTTCGCAAAAGAGAAGGAGCTGGCACAAGAACTACTAGAATATACATGGGACAATAGATATGAAGGTCCAGTGATCGATGTGATTGCTTCTTTATAGCACATGCTGGATGCTAGCACTCGAGGACTCTGAGAGTACCACTCTACATGGATGAGGGTTTCGGTTGGCATATATCCAGTTGTGCTAGAGAGGCATATGAGCTGGATCAGGTCGTCTAGAACCCGTAAGTCCGGTAGAGATGCCGGTATCGAAGGAAGAGCTCCTAGTAGAAAAAGAGGATCCAGAAATGGTAGAGAACCCCAGATATACTTCATCTGGATCAGGAACTACTATGATAGTATCATCTCAAGGCTCAAGTGAGATGCAAAGGCAACCAAAATATTAAAGTTTAAACTAGAAAATTGTCCTGAGGAGTTAGTTTACGGGAAAGCTAGATGCCGTTAATGGATTATGTTGAACGTAACCTGGAATTGAATACCCGTGGAATCACAGAACTATTTTTCTCCTCAAAGACGAAGATTTTATTTAGCCAAATAGTAAAGGCCAGAGAGGCCTTTGAGCTTGATTAGCCACCGAAGGCGCAGTAGGGACTTTCTCCCCAGTTGAGATTAAAGATAAGGAGTTCCTTAGTGATATTCCGATAGTTGGAGAGTTCTTAAATGTATTTCTAAAAGAAATCAGCGAATTGCCTCCAGAGAGTGAGGTGAAGTTCGCTATTGATTAAGTACCAGGAACGAACTCAAATTCCAAGACTTTGTACAGAATGTTTTCAATTAAGAAGAAAGAGATAAAAGAGAAAATAGTAGAGCTCTGAATGGATGAGTGAAGCATGATGAATGGATGGATGGTGAACGAAATGGGTGAAGGTAGGTTTGGAGATTGTGTAGATGAGAGAAAAAAATGAGAGTGTGTGTCTTTCTGCCTTCCTTCCTCAGCCTCCTCTTTTTCTGTTAAAAAATAACCTAATTTAGCATTAGAAATCGTCATGGGTCAGATTCCTCAAGCTGGGTCAGGTTAATTTCCATCTGGAGTAAAAATCTGGTGCTGATACGCGATATTCGCCGCGGCTAACATATGGTTCGCCATGGCGAACCTCTCCCGAGTGTTCTTTGTCTACTTGATTGAACTTTGGCCGCAGCGAACTGTGATCACGCCGCGGCGAAATTATCCAGAGCTGCTACCTGAAATGAAATAACAAAACTTTGACAGTATCATTTGCTCATGATTGAATTTAGGCACAATAACATCATTATTCCTGGCATATGAACCCAAAATTGCATTAATACAATTAAAGCTCAATCAAATTCCCCCACACTTAAACCTTTGTACTCTTGGACAAAGTTCTTCACAAACTCAAAAATGATCAATACATCTAGAAAATATACTCACGAGTCCAGGACTACGGACTTTGGTAAAAAACAATAGTCAAGAAACTATCAATGATAATAGCAGAGACAATTTTAAATCAAACTCTAAGAGAATTCAATTCAAGAGACCGAATAAAAGAAACCTCTTCTCAAAATGGTAAAAGTGTCTCTCCGCTCACCATGCAAGAACAATTTTCGCTCATGGTTTGCTTGTTCGAATCTCTACCATAGGCTTGTAATTATTCTACCTCTCTACCACAAGATCGATATTATGTGAATCAAGAGGGCTTAAAGGTTTAAGGTGGATGATGGGGTTAAACGTAATGAAGTGAAATAATGAAATGAAATGAATTCTTGAATACATAGCACCGAAAGGATATAATCATTTAGTACTTTGCAAGACTTTTAGAGAAATATATATTTTGAGGCTCTAAATTTCTTTTCTCTTTATTTATCTTTTTCTCATCATTTTTCTTTTTCTTTTCTTCTTCTTTTTTTTCCTTTCTTTTTTCTCTTTTTTTAATATCTGCTCACATAAACAATTTCTTCAACATACGCTTGCACATATAAGGGTATTTTTCCAAATGCTGGTTTTCAAGAGTGAATGGCTCAAAGGGGTAGCAAAGGATGAAATAATGAAGGGTTTGTGTTTGGGCTAAAGAAAGGTTTTGAAATGAAGGCCTCTATCATTTTCACAAAATATTGGATCATAAAGCTTTGATTAAGAATCAAGACAAGTTCTAGAGAGACTACAAATCAAGATAGACCCACTCTAATCAAATGAAATTAGGTCCAAATATCCTCAAGACAAGGCTTTAGTTTCAATTAAATAGTCTCAAGAACCAAAAACGCAAAGAGTCAATTTAAAAACTGATCTGCGCTTATTACTTGTAGATACTTTGAAAAACACAATTAACCAAAAACTTTGATCTTAAAACTCATGCATCAACCTCCAAATGCATTTGGCTATGAAAATCATAGCTTCATAAACATTGCTCAGGAGTTAAAGGTAGTAAATGTGAGAGGAAATTTTTATTTCAATATTCAAAACATAATTGAAATTTTTTTCTTTTTTTAAATTTTTTTCTTTCTTTTTTTTCTTTGCACCAAGGTTTCACCGTGACTAACCAATAAGTTAGTCGCGGTGAACCACTCCCGAGAGGTGGTTTTGTGTGCATGTGATTTTCGTCGCGGCGCAATCATAAGATGGTCGCGGCGAAATACACCTGGGAGTCTGAACTACCTTATTAAAGGACTTTCGCCGTAGTGAACAACAGAATTGGTCATGGCGAAAAGGGTCAGAGAGCAAAATTGTAGTTCAGTTTCTATGAAAATTCAACATATACTACGAAAAATTTTAAATAAACTTGAAATTTCCCAAGTTTTGAGACAAAAATAGCCCAACATTATCCTTTAAAAATTTCAGTTGCAAGTTAAAAATCAAAATATTGCTTAGAAACACTCTAAATCCTAAATCCCCCCACACTTAGATCAAACATTGTCCTCAATGATTGGAAGGTAAGATTCACAAATCAAAGCACGCGGCATTCACAAGCAATATCAATTAATCATCCACACATGCAACAAAATTCAAGAAACAACATATATACCGCCGAAACAAAATCCGTACAAAATCCAAGTTCAAAGCGTACAGCTGTATCAAAGTTCAACTAAAAGAAAGAAATACGCAACAAAACTAGTCATCCCCCTGCATCGCTGAGTCTCCCTCAGAATCTACCTCGGCATCAGCATCCTCCTCTCCAGTCCCCTCCTCTGCTCTGCCCTCTCCAGATGGTCCGGCTCCGGAAGTCTCAGCACTAGTATCATCCTCCTCCTCTGGAGGTAGCTCAAAATGTAGGCTCTGCGCAATCAGCGCGTCCATCCTTCGTCGATAGCTTCGATCTCTCTCAAATGAAGCTCTGAGCTGGCGGAACTCAACGGCCATGCTCTCAAGTGTGGCGGGTACTGTCGGTGTGGAATGAACGGCTGGATCCTGCGGTGCTGACACTTCCTGCTCCTCAGATAATAAATCATCTATATCAATAAAGGGCTCTGGCTGGGGTGCGGCGCTCCACGGATCCTCTCATAGATGAACATAGGGACGGGGGCAAATGGATGATCGGTAGGGTCATGGGGGATCTCTAACTCAATGAACATGTCTGAGATAAGATGCGGGAATACTATAGCCTTCGTGGTCTTATAAGTCAAAACAGCATCGCGGAGACTGGAATAGATGAGTGTGGAAATGTCGAAACAGATCCCCTGCATCAATATGTAAATGCAAAGAGCCTGCCTCTTCGTGAGGTTCACGAGGTGGCTGGTGGGTAGGATGTTGCTACAGACTAGGTGGATGAAGGGTTTCATCTCCGGACGACACTCAGAATGGCGGATGTACATCTCAGACTTTCGAGATACATGCCAACTTTTTCCAGGAAGGCACAAGGTCTCCACTATGGCGTCCTCGAGGAACTGACTCATGAGCTGAACGAAGTGGTCACACTAAGGTATGCGTAGAACAAGATTCATAGTGTGCATAGGGGTTTTCCCTCTGCAATCGATGAAAATGGCAGACTCATGATGGCAAATGGTGTAGAAATGGTGAACGAATGCTAGGTTCCCCTGGGAACGCTGACGGATAAGGCTGAGAAGGCCGGACTGAGTCATACACCTAACAAAAGGATGGTTAGCAGGAGTCACAGGAAATGACCGTTCCTTAACCAAAGGCCGGTCGACACTGAGCTCTAAGACTTCCTCAAAAGTCTGGGATGGTTCAGGTTCAGGGCTAGGGGGTCTACTATATTGGGTCTCTTAGTTCTAGGCACGGCTACTAACTAGACTCACAAAAATAAATAGCAAAAGAAAAAAAAACAAAACAAAACAAGGTTAACACAGGTGGAAAAAACAACAACTGCTAACTTTGGCCGCGGTGAAAATTATAGTTCGTCGCGACTAAAATATAATTTAGTCGCGGGGAATAACAATTTACGTCGCAGAGAAAATCGCAGAACAGGCGACAATAGCAGCGATGAACACAAAGCGAAAAATGAAACAAAACACAATGAAATGGAATGAAAAAGATGGAATGCTTATTGTAGATGAAAGGCACGAAGAATAGCGGAGAAATGCGAGAGTCGTGGCGGCTAACGGTGAAGTACACGGCTACGGGAAGAAAGAACAATGGTAGCGACAGTGGAACGATAATGTGAATGAAAGGAAATGGAAAAAATTGGCTTAAAATGAAAATGGCGTAGGCGAAGAGGCACAATTTTCGCCGCTGCGAAAATATGAAAAGTCACAAAATTGGCCGCGGATAAACAAAAGTTAGTCGCGGCGAATACTTCCCGAGAGCTCACACGAGTCAATCAATAGAATTGGTCGTGGCTAAAATGTACTTTAGTCATGGTGAAACATCACAGAGAGGAAAAAAATCACAGAGATGGAAACACAAAATACAAAATAACAGCCAGCATTCAAGCCTAAAACTTCAACCAAATAATATGTACATTCTAACTTTACAAGCAAAACTCTTTTCAACAACAAACCTCTTAGAGACAAGCCAATCATAATTTCAAGGGAGTTTATTGAATTCAAAACAATCCTACACTACATACAAAGACTAAACTACCACTACTGGCTATGTTCCTCCCCCACACTTGAATAATTTATATTCACAACATAATCATTCAAAGCTCTAAGAAAATAATTAAGGAAGGGAAATGAACAACCTGGGAATCATGGCGGTTTGTGAGTTTTATCGGCTCTCCCATGCTTTTCTTTTGATTTTCCATACAACGCATGCACAAGTACAGCCGGTTCAGGCAATGCTCTTCTTAAATCTCTGCAAAATCAATCGAAATACCTCTCCCGGAGGTGTCATCACTGTTTATATTGGGAAAGGCATGCATGTACTCATCGGTTGATTTCTCAAAATGTGTGTATCGCAGTGAAAGCATGCTTTCAACCGATGCAAGATGAGTGCATTTATCAATAATTTCACAAGAGCACAATGGTGAATCAGGAGTTTTAAGAGGAATTTTCATATCTTTATCATCAAATGATGCACACGAATAAAGATGTGAACATGACAATTCATTTTCCATTTCATAGTCAATGCATGCATCATCAACAACAGCATCAAGAGCACTAACATTCAGCAATGAATAATCCACATGTGGGTACTTCATAGCCTCATAAATGTTAAAGTTAATCTTGGTTTCCCCTATTTCCATTGATATGCTTCCTTCTTTTATGCTAATAATAGTATTAGCAGTCCTCAAGAAGGGTCTACCTAAAATCAAGGTGGACTCACTAATGGATTCTCTAGACATGTCTAGCACATAAAAGTCGGCAGGGAAAACAAAGTCTTTAACCTTTACAAGAATATCCTCCACAATCCCATCAGGATACCTAATCGATCTATCCGCTAGTTGGAGTACTACGGATGTGGGCTTCAAATTCTTGACCCCTAAAGCTTGATAGACAGACTTTGGCATCACATTAATCGCAGCGCCTAGATCTAACAACGCTCCCCCTATTGTAATTTTTCCTATAGTGCAAGGGATTGTGAAAGATCTTGGGTCTTGACATTTCATAGGAAGTTGTGGTTTGAATAAGGCTGAAACATTTGAGCTCACTTGGACTTTCTCATTAGGTCTAAATTTCCTTTTATTTATGCACAAGTCCTTGAGATATTTAGCATATTTAGGTACCTTTCTCACCAAATCAAGAAATGGTATATTCACCTCTACTTCACTAAACAAATCATAAACTTCTGTTTTTGCTATCTTTTTCAACAAGCTTTTTATTCATCAAATATGAATTGGGAAAAGGTAGTTCATGAATGTTTACCTCTTTACCTTTCGACGAGGTTGAACCATGCTTATTTCTTTCCTTGCTCTCACTCGTTGTCCCTTGCTCCAGATTTCTTCTTTCTTCTTCTCTTTGTTGTGGTGAGGCACTCTGTCTTTTCAACAATAACTCTTCTTTTGTGCTCTCACTCCTCTTCTCTTTTCTAGCATCTTATGGAATCTCTTAGAATTCAATTTCTTCTTCTCTTTTCTCATGTTCTTCTTCTCCATCAAATTTTACTTGCCTCCCACTTCTCAAGTTAATTGCATTTAGTCCCTTGGGGTTGATGACGGTGTTTGAGGGTATGGAGCCTCTATTCCTTGCTTATTGTTCACTCATGTTGTTAGAAAGTTGAGTGACGAAGGAATTCAAGTTCTCAGCTTTTGTTTCCAACTACTCCATCCTATTTTCTAAAGTGTATCTTGCGTCATTCTTCGAAGAATCTTTCTAAATAAGTGAGGCAAGCGAATTGAATTGATTTGAGGTGGAAGCCTTCTCTTCCTTGAGTAGCACCAGCATATTTTGCAGCATCTGATTTGTATCTTCCTTTGGTGGCACACTCAAGGTTTGTTGTGTATTCTGAATGTTAGAGCTAGAAGGTCCAGCTCCTACACTCCTTTCGAATCTCTGGGCATTGGCCTCTTCACCTCCCCAACTGAACTTCGGATTCGATTTCCAACCCTCATTGTATGTGTTGGAGTAGGGATCCCATTTCTGGTTGGGTCTCCCTTGATACATTATTGAAACTTCTTCAAATCTGCTTGGGCACACACTTGAAATATGCATGACTGACCTACAAGTTTCACAACTTGGGGTAGCTAAATCCATAGATGGCTATGCTTATTGACATTTAAGTTCTTCAACTCAGCAGTAATAAGAGACAATTGTGATGTGACTTTACTTTCTAAAGAATCTACCTTTGATTCTAGGGTGTCCATTCTCCTATTATGAGCACTTGCATATCCAACTTCATAGGCAGCCCTAGTGTCTCTCACAGTGTATTGTTGATGGTTCAAAGCCATCTTCTTGATAAGCTCCCAAGCTTCTTCGGCGGTTAAATCAATTAATGAACCTCCAGCAGCTGCGTCCAACATCCCTTTTTCTTCAATCCATCATAGAAATATTGAACCAACTGCTCATCAGGTATTTGATGGTGAGGGCATCTCGAAAGAAGATCTTGAAATCTATTCCAATAATCGTATAACAATTCATCATACTCTTGTTTTGCTGAATAAATTTCCTTCCTCATTGATGAAGTTCTTGATGCTGGAAAGTACTTCTCCAAAAATGCTTTCCTCAAATTTACCCAACTTTGATATTCATTAGCTACATGCCTTGGAAGACTCATGAACCATTCTCTTGCCTTCCCTTCTAACGATAAGTGGAACACCTTCCATAGCACTTGGTCAAGTGAGGCTCCAACAGGTTTCATGCTCTGGTAAATCATTGACAATGACTGCAAATGGATGTATGGATCCTCTCCTGGTAAGCCATGAAATTTAGGAAGAGAATTAATTAATAAGCCTTTAATCTCAAAATTCACATCATAATTTGGGCAAGCAGCAGTAAATGGATCATAATTAACATCAGAGGTTGTAGATTCTCTTATGGTTCTTCGTCTATTATTTCCATTATTCTCTCTTCTTCACCTTTTCTCCTATTACCATTCCCTTGTTGATTTTCATTTACATTTCTATTTTGAGGGTTTGGTACATTTTCAGCCATGATTTCTCCTGAAGTTTCTCCTAATTTGTCTACTTGTCCTAAGCTAGACTCTCCTACTTCTAAGCCTAAATCTCTAACTACTTTACCTTTCTGTTTTCTTTTGTTTGCCCTACGTCTCTCCCTCAATGTTCTCTCAATTTCGGGATTAAAGGGTTCAAGCTGATTCTTTTTGGGCATACAAGAGAAAAATTCAAGGCAAAAGATAAACTAACACAACTTAAAATAAACACCACAAATGAATGTAAGAGGCATGTAT
The DNA here is from genome assembly GCA_025593235.1 of Vachellia pachyceras. Lineage (NCBI taxonomy): Eukaryota > Viridiplantae > Streptophyta > Magnoliopsida > Fabales > Fabaceae > Vachellia > Vachellia pachyceras. The sequence continues at coordinate 2,551 of JANTPZ010140034.1, read as the reverse complement.
GGGTGTATGAATGTGTGTGCTTGAAAGGCATGTATGAATGTATTGTATGTATGTGTTGAAAATGGAATGAATGAAATGAATGAAGTGTGAAAATGGCATGTTCGCCACGGCTAAAATGTATTTACGTTGCGGTGAAGAGTACCCGAGAGGAATCTCTCGTCCAATTGCAACTTTGGCCGCGGCTAAATTCAATTTTGGTCACGGCGAAGAGTACCCGAGAGGATTCCCTTTGAGGAAACTCACGTTCATCGCGGCTAAACTTGAAGTTGGTCACGGCGAAATGGCGAATTTTATGCAGAATGCAGTAGAAACAGGTGTATACTACTATGCAATGCTAAGATATAAACAAGCTAATTCTATACTATGAACAAAGATGCAAAACTATTAAACAAAAACACAATCTAACAACTAATGGCATTTAGCTTCCCCGGCAACGGCGCCAAATTCTTGATCCGGACTAAGCCACAAAATGTAAACTTAGATCGTTGGTTAGCCTTGAAAATGGATCGAGAATATTAATTTTGATTTCCAAGGATTGTATAGTGACAACCCCAGGGTCAATCTCACCGGAAGCTAGTCACGTACTAATAGTCCTTAGCTTGTGATTATGTTTGTGATGCAGATGCAAACGGTTTCTTAATTCAAGATAAGCTATGTACCCAATGCAACTACTAAATTTAAAACTTGTTTTTGGTATTTTTCAGGCGGCAAAGAAAAGTAAGGCAGATTTGGATTGAAAAGGGAGTGTTATGGTGGTTCCTCTTGAAAATAAATTGGGCCATCATAGTTCGCAAAAGATTAGGTAGAGTATCGACTTTCGCACTAAGTTTTCGAAATCACAAACCCTAACAATTCGTATGGGTCCGGAGCGTCATATGATGATCTCCTTCTAAATCCCCACACGACTTGTTAGGTCACGAATAACATGCAATGAACTCCATTCCATGAAATCCTTGAAGCACTCTTAGTGTGTGTACGAAAATCGCAAAGTGACAAAACCAACTCCATGCATGTTGACTCTAAAACCAAGCACAACTAGGATGATAGAAGAGAACAACAAGACATCATTGAATAAGAAAAATGAACTCCATTTCACTTTGTCAATCACAAAACAACTCAATACACAATAATCCAAGTTTGGCTCAACTGAGACCAAGTATTTACATACAAATCACAAAGTCCAACTCAGATTCTAAGTAATCTATAATGTAAATACATATTGAAAGTAAATACTCCCCTTTCGGCACTTCAAACTCTGGCTCATCCATCTTCAAGAGGATGGAGATGCTCAGCTCCTCATAGATGATGGAAACAGGCTCTGAATGGATGAGTGAAGCATGATGAATGGATGGATGGTGAAAGAAATGGGTGAAGGTAGGGTTTAGAGAGTGTGTAGATGAGAGAAAAAAATGAGAGTGTGTGTGTTTCTGCCTTCCTTCCTCAGCCTCCCCTTTTTCTATTCGAAAATGAACTAATTTAGTATTAGAAACCGTCATGGGTTGGATTCCTAAAGCTGGGTTTGGGTTAATTTCCATCTGGAGTAAAAATATGGTGCTGATACGTGATATTCGCCGCGGCTAACTTATGGTTCACTGCGGTGAACATCTCCCGAGAGTTCTTTGTCTGCTTGATTGAACTTTAGCCTCGGTGAACTGTGATTACGCCGCGGTGAAATTATCCAGAGCTGCTTCCTGAAATGAAATAACAAAACTTTGGCAGTATTGGGATGTTACTTTACTTTCCAAAGAATCTACCTTGGATTCTAGGGTGTCCATTCTTCTGTTATGAGCATTCAAATTTCAAACTTGATGGACAGCCCTTGTGTCTCTTACACTATACTGTTAATGGTTCAAAGCCATCTTCTTGATTAGCTCCCAAGCTTCTTCAACAGTTAATTCAATTAATGAACCTCCAGCAGCTCTGTCAATCATTCCTTTTTCTTGGCTCTTCAACCCAAAAATATTGGACCAACTGCTCATCCGATATTTGATGGTGAGGGCACCTCACAGAAAGTCTTGAAATCTATTCCAATAATCGTAAAGCGATTCATCATACTCTTGACGCGCGGAGTAGATTTCTTTCCTCATTGATGAAGTTCTTGATGTTGGAAAGTACTTCTCCAAAAATGCTTTCCTCAAATCAACCCAGCTTTGATAGGCATTTGCCACATGCCTTGGAAGACTCATGAACCATTCCCTTGCCTTCCCTTCTAGAGATAAGTAGAACACCTTCCATAGTACTTGGTCAAGTGAGGCTCCAACTAGTTTCATGCTCTGGCAGATCATCGACAATGACTGCAAATGGATATATGGATCCTCTCTTGGTAAGCCATGAAATTTAGGAAGAGAGTTAATTAACAGTCCTTTAATTTCAAAATTCACATCATAATTTGGGCAAGCAACAGTAAATGGATCATAATTAACATAAGAGGTAGTGGCTTCTCTTATAGTCCTTCTTCTATTATTATTCCCATTATTTTCCCCTATTCTTTCTTCTTCTGCATTTCTCCTATTAAAAATCAGGTAATATCAACACAGGTGCAGAACATAAT
>JANTPZ010140032.1:0-64487 GCA_025593235.1 Vachellia pachyceras | reverse complement strand
CCAATAATTTTTCAAAATGGCACTGTATACATATAAAGTAACAGCGATATTTTAATTTAAATTATTTTCATCAATACAATTTAAATGCGACTTTTTTCTGATTTTTTCTTTTACAAAATATTTCTTTAAAAAAAATATAGACTGAAAATAAAGGAAGGCTAACAAAGATAGGCAAAATCTAGGCTTGCTTTTTAAAGACTGTTTGAATAGGAAACCTAAATCTCTCATTTGTGGCAAATGGGATGCCGCATCTATTTTCACGTGAGAGCTTTATGTCAAATAATTGCCTGCATAGGCCTTTTTTCTGAGTTATTGAGATCTTTTAGAAGAATAGGACAAAGAAGGGGAAAATAATATTTTTAGAATTCAAAATATAAAATTATTTTATTACTAAATGCAATTTTTGGATTTATTTTTTTTCACCTGTTAAACAGTCCCTAAATAATTTTGTAAAAATCTCTAGAAAATACTCCCTGAAATCACATTTGCTGTCATGGAAAAGGGAAGTGATAAGTAGGTATCAAAAGTTATCAGAAATAGTATTGATTGAAATCCCCGATTTCAGAAAATGATGAAAAGGATGAAATTGCATTTAAGTTATCATTGCATTTCATGGAGTTGTCATTACGCTACGAAAAGTTATCAACCAATTCAACATAACAACAGAGGCATCTGAATGAAAAAGTTGTCAATAGTATAAAAACACTCGCATTTCCCATTGAAAAAGTTATCAATACATTATAAAAGATTGGTATCCACTTCAAGTAAAACAACATATGCATCCAAATAGAGATATTGTCAAAAGCATAAAATAAATTATCATTAAGTTTGACAAAATTATTAATACATTACGAAAAGTTATCAATTAAGACAAGAGTTATTTTGTTATTAGCAATTTTTCCACTCGGATGCCTTTGTTGCCAGAACAAAATAAGCATCCTAAAGGAAATACACTCAAAAGTATAAAATAAGTTGTCATTACGTTTGGTGAAGTTATCAATACGCTACAAAAAGTAATTAACTAATTCAACAAAGCAACAGAGGCATTTGGATGGAAAAGTTATCAAAGTGATTCTATCACTTATCATTCAATTTGAAAGAGTTGCCAATAAACTATGAAATTTTGTTTTATAGAACTCAATGTAATAACATAAATACTATAACATAAATGTTCTCAAAAGGATAAAACGATTTGTCATTACGTATGACATGATGGTGTTGTCAATACGCCACGAAAAGATATTAACTAATTCAAATAAGCAACTGAGGCATCAAACTAAAAAAGTTGTCAAAATTATTAAATCACTTGTCATTTCCTTTGAAAGAATTGTCAATATAATATTTTCTTTTTAAAATCTTTGACAACTATTGATAGTTTCATCTTCCCGCTCAAATTCTGAAATTTCAACTTTCTGATAACTATTGATACATCTTTTTCATTATTTATGGTAGCAAATAGGGTTTCAAAATTTCAAAGGGTATTTATAAAGGATTTTCCCGATAATTTTCAAGGACAAGGGCCTCCATAATGAACAATTTTCTTGCCACTTCCCATTTTTCAACCAATTAAATACATAATTTAGTTCATTTAATGTTTGCATGTATAAAAGAATAAACATTAGGTTAGCATCGTTATGAATTTCTTTAACAAGAAGATATAATATTATCAGAATTTATAACCACCCTTCACAGCATGATCACAATTATTATTTATAACCCAATTTAGTCAGAGTAATTTGGACCAGATAAGCCAAGTTTCAAGATAGGTAGTGGGCTTCTGTCTAGTCCCACCCTAGCTTGGTCCACCTATATAGTAATTACTTTTAGCTTATCAATCTCTTTTTTAATATTAATTGTTTCATCATAATAATTCCTTAACATTTCTTATGTAACATGTTAGTTTTATAATCACCATGGAGATTTTTCATGGTTTAAATATTTAATTTAATTTATACTTCAAATTAATTTTTTTATTTTAATGCCATACAAAAGAAATAATGATTTTTAATAATATATTTTTAAAAATGATTATATTTTCTTCTCTTTTTTTATGTATAAAAATGATTTTTTTTGTCAATACAATAAGGTTTTAGGCATTTATTATAGAGGAAAAATTAATCCACAACTCCTTATGGTTTACCTCAATTCTGAATCAAATCCTTATCGATCATTTTGTTTGAATTAGATCTACTATTTGAACTACTAATTTTAATTTATAGATTTTATGAAATTTAATTTATAGAAATACCAAAGTTAAAAAGCGTTAAATGAAACAAAAAATATGTCATGAAGTACATGAAATTCTATAAATTTAATTAATGGGTTTTACCTCAAGGATAAAGGTTTACAACAGATTAAACTACAAGGGTATAATGCAAACAAGACAAACTACAGAGACCTAATTTCTTATTAATTTTTCGAATTGTGTTTCAGGCCAAGCATCACAACACCCTAGTGGGCAATAACAATTAAATACCATGAGAGTCTAATACCTAAAAGACAAATTTACGTCCAAATTGAACAAGGATTTCAATTAAGTTTTAAAGTACTCGTATATGTGAAACTTTATAGCTATTGCGAATAAACGAAACATATTATAGTAGGTAAAACGGATTCAACCTACTAACTCTTTGGTTAAGGTAGGTGCATGCTGCAATTACAAGCTTGTAACCTTGAGCCCGTGGATTATGTTAGCTCAATTGGTAAAAATGATTCTATTGCTGATTCAATTTTGAATTTGTTGATGATTAATCTTGTTATACTTGGTTATACATGTATACATATATCAAATTTGCTACTGTGGTTAGGGCTGAGCAAATGAACCGGAACCCAATGAACCCCTGGCCTTGATATGATGTCTGCCTGTTTGGGCACGCCCAAAAAGCAGCTCGTAATGGACGGGTTTAAATGGGTGGGTTAATAGGATAAACGGGACGGGCTACATGCACACTTTCGGACTACTTGATGATACAGGAGCTTCACATACATCATCTACTAACATGTATTTTGATAGTCCAGTAGTTATTAAGATTGATCAAAATGATGTATTTCATGTGCAAATAAAACACATTGAACTTGACTATTATTTCACTCGACAACATTTGTTCCACCCTCATTAGCATTGAATTAAGGGCAAAATTCACATTCAAGCAATTTGTAAAATAGCCTTCAGTTGGTAAAAATCTTTTTTTAGTGTGTTGGATCCTGTGTTGAAGAGGGTCAAGGCATGCATTGAGACCTAAAGAATGCTTATAGAGATACTTATAGAATACTTACCAATAATATCCTTACATGGTAACAAGATTTAAACTCGTAACTGAGTAGATTATGAGTCAATTTCTTACTAATTAAATTAACATTTGTTGATAACAATTCCTAATTTTATTTTGTTAAAACTTCACAAACTAACTTCATTATATTCCTTGAACATTATTATCTAGTCACCTTACAACTCATACATATTAATTTTAAAAGCCTATGCACGAATTATTTAAATTTACATACCGTAATAACAGGTTGAAAGAGGGAGAAATCAAGTGGGGTTGATAGGCTTTGATCTTCCCTTAGGGCCTGCTTGGTACATAGAATTGATTTTGATTGAAATGAATATCGATATGAAAATATAAATGGACCAACATCCCTTCGTCTTACTAAGAAAATTTAATTGCAAGACTTAACCAAAAATCAAAGAGTTATGAGATAAAGTCAACGGTAAAAAAAGTTTTATTTTATTATTATTTACAATTGTTAATTCATGAAAAAACCATTTTTTGTTTGTTTATTATAGAGTTATACTTATTTTAATAATTTGAAGAAAAAACAATATGCATGTCCATTTGTTTTGCTGAATTTTTAATTAGTGGTTTGTGGTTTTTTTATCAGGTTATTATAGTTTTACTTGATTTTAACCACGTTTCTATAATCTTTTTTACAACCGTTGTGGTTTCACATAACTTTTAATCATATTCATGTAACTTATTTTCCTTTTGTAAGCCAGATGAAATTACAAGGATATGATCAACTCATGTGAAATTACAAGGATATGATCAACTCATGTGAAATTACAAGGACCTAACAAAACAAAAAATAATAGTAGATTCATAGCTTCATCATTTATTATTAAAAATTTTTTGTGGTTACATTTCATTCTTCCTTCCTGCTTAGCAACATATATTGAATTTTTCAAATTTGTATTCAATAAGTTGTACAACGCTACATTTTAGCTATTTTACATTTACCCTTATTGATTACATTAAATTTTAATGTTATGCTAGCAATTTATATTTGGTATAACAAAAACTATTTTTCTGATTTTAAAAGTACGATATATAGTTGATTACATTAAAAATATTGGTTAAGTTATTTGATATGGTATATTTTTAAACATCCAAATCATCTTTTTCATCCTTGTATTAATAACGACATGTGCTGATGTTGACAACACTCCATATTTTCAATGGGACCTATGATTAAATGTTTTTATTCATATAACCATTTGTTAAATAAATTCCTTATTTGGGACTTCAGACTAAATTTTTTAAAAATATTTAATGTTCATTGTCTACTATTAAAAATTCTTTAATTTTTTAAGATGGGTTTTATTAAAATGACAGGAGGCAGTAGGCAATTCTTCAAGTCCATTTATTATTATTATTATTATAAAAAGAAATGCATTAAATAAATAGACTAGTAGTAGACATTCCGTACAATAAGTCAATGTCTTTGTCAGCCTTTTCTTAACCAAAAGCCACCTAAACACCAACACATACCCTTCTCGTTCTCTCTCTTTTATTATACACATTCTGCACTTCATCTTCCCCACTCTCAGCACTACATAAATGTTGCGTACTCGCCATCAGGGTCTTCACACGTGTCCGTCGGAGTTCACGCGTGTTGCGTCGTAGGAGGTCCACGGTAACCTTGCCAGCACACAAGTGATACGCCTATTTTGACCGTCTCGTTCCTTCTTTTTTTTTTAAAAAAAAAAATTGAATAAATTAAATACTTAACTTCTTTAAATTTAATTTAACAAAAAACTCATATTGCATTTCAACGTGTCAGTGTGTGACGTCTCTTTTGATAAAACTAGCCTTATTAGCATTCCGTTTGAAAAAGTTAAAAACCCATTTAACTTGTTTAGAAATTCTTTATTCCCAATAGTACATGCAAACTAAGATAAAACTATCTTGAAATCCGTAAAAACCATCGTGAAATCTATAAAAATCATTTCGAAATCAGTAAATTCTTTTTTAATTTCGTAAATTCTTCTCATAATTTGTAAACTTCCTTATCTCAACGGATCACCAAATACATATATCATTTTTCTGCAAAACGAGATAATCTCATCTACATATTTACTTTAATTTACATAAAAACACTTCTCTACTTATTCTTAACAAACCAACATTAAGCCTCTTGTGTTCGTCCCGACAATGAACAAAAAACATGCAAAAAAAACTGGACACCATTTTATTTTACAACGAAAAAGTTAAAATTTTCTTGGAACCAATGTTTTAAAAGAAGACATGACCTGACGTTGAGCCATAAGAACCAGTGCTCAGAACAATTCCTTCTTAAAAAATAAAAGTAAACCAGAATTGTTGCTTATTATTCTACCTTTATATGATATACTAAAACATTAAATTATGATTTTAGTATTTAAATGGAAATGCTTTATTTTTCTTCGTGTGTACCATACTTTTAGTTATACAAAGTTATGTTAAGCATATATATATATATAGGTATATTTTTAGTATTTAAATATTAAAGGAAAATGATGAATTGATAATATTCATACACAAAAGTTGAGCAGACAATCAAGAGACAAAATGGTGATGTTTGACATGTTAAGAAGCCTCACAAGCACTAGTATTTTCTGTAAAATGAGATAATCTTCTTCATATATTTACCTCAATTAAAGTACAAATATTTTTTCACCTCATTCCCAAACAGATCCAATATTGGGTAGCACTTTAATATATTTTATTTCATATGCATTGAATATTCTAAATTTTTTGTTGTACATTTAATGCCCGAAGTATTTTTTATATATATCGAACATTTTTAAATTTTTTTTCATCCAACACCCAACAATATTTTTTTTTATGTGACTACAACATTAAAATATTTTTTAATACATTTAACGTTAAGGTATAAAAAATAGTGGATAAATATAAAAATATTTGATAGTACTAAATATACTATAAAATATTTTACAACGTTGGATAGATATAATAAAATATTACAATACTTGATGTACCTTAACTGAAATCTAAAGGACAAATGCAATACATGACTGCCAATAAAGGCCATGAGCTGACATGGAAGGGGGAACACAAAAATCACTAAAAAAAAAGACAACATTTAACAATTTTATTTATTCCATTTAATTATTTGCAAATGGAAGCGTTAGTAATTTAATATTTATGTCCGTTTGGTAAAACGGTTGAGAAGTACTTTTACCATTTACGAGGTAAATATGTGAAGAAAATTATCTCGTTTTACGGAAAAACACTATTGAACGTACTTTTGGGGTGTTGAGAAGCTTTCCCAAACACACCCATGAGCTTACTTGATGAATATAATTGTTTCAAAAAAAACTTGATGAATATAAAATATGGCTTTTTTTAGTCTATACAGTGCGCGTGTGTTATAAAATATTTATAGGTTTTTGTCCAAACAATTATTTAAAAAAATTACCCCATTACCAATGCATGTACACTCAAATGCAATTTACTTGCTCTTTAATTTTAAGATCCACTTAAAAAATGAAACTAAAATGTGAATCTTATACTACTTCCAATCCTTAATATAACAGTTAATTAACTTTTGTTGAAAACATTAGAAAAGGTTAAACATCATACTTAAAAGCATTTAATTATACATATAATTATATTATATATTAATTTATAAGTCAAGCAAATTAATTTAAAGAAAATGATAAATATAAATATTTTTAAATAAAGTATTTAGTTTTTTAAACTCCTAACAAAAGTTAAGTTACTTTTATATTAAGAACTAGATGTAGTATAGAATACCTAAGAAAATATGTACGTATATGTGGATAATTTAATTATGAGTGCATGCTTTATATTAAAGATGAGTTTAGTTATACCATCCATAACCAATTAGGAATTTTTTTATAAAATTTATATTATACATTGATAATGTATATTTATTGAACCCGGATCCATTTTATAGATCCTATTTTTCATGATTATTGTGCATCGTTTAAGAATTTGGTCCCCAACCATGAAGGTAGGCAAAAACAGGGTCCTACTAAAAATAGATTCTAACAAGTAGAATGCCTCAATCTTCCGAGCCATTCATTTGAATTGTAAAAAACATTTTTAGTGAGATGTATACACCACTCCCCGTAATATAATATCACTTTTAATATTTAATATAAGATCTAATGAGATGTGACATATGGCTTGTTTGGTAAGTCCGTTGGAAGAACGGACACATATTCCAAAGTAAATATGTGAGAGGAATTTTGTCTCGGTAAGCGTATGAATGACTTTTGGATGTCCAAATGGGCTATCCAAACAAGCCTATAATGCAAAAATAAAGTTGAGAGTTTACTTAAAAAGGGGATCCAAAATGGAGGAGGCAGAGGAGTACTTGGGAGTGAAGAAGCATTAAGCATCATTTTCTGAGTGCTCAAAGTGATACAAACATATTTAAGAGATGTTGATGTGATTGAGCCCACTCAAGGTCCCTCTTTTCACTCTTCTCTGTCCAACTAACACCACTTTTACCCATTTTTAATTCCCCACCTCTTCTCGTGTTACTTAAATAAAACGTGTCAGTTTAGATTAACGGCTAGAATTGATTTTTCAGTATGATTTACATTCTACGAAGTAAGTATCACGTACGAGTTATGTTCGCATGAACTTATTTTCATAACACAATTTAGAACGGGTTGATTTATCATTTATTACTTTATGTCTTCAATATAAGATTTAGCTGACTCTCTTATGATGAGATTATAAAAACTAAATAATATATTACTTTAAGGGAAAATCCTTAAATTCTAGATTGAGTTATGAAACTTAACAAGTCCTTGATCAAGTCAAATGTTTTAAAATATAATTTCAGGATTCAATGATTTTACCATACGATTACGACCCTTTATTATATCTCGTTCATGAACTTATTTTTTTTTCATCATCCTTTGTCGAGATTCTTAAGTGGTTCTACTGAGAATACTAAAAAAATGCAAGCTTGCAATTTGAAACTTTAAATAAAAAAATAAATATTCTTTAATTTGAATTCTTATATAATTGTTCCAATGCTTTCGTTTATTATTATTATTATTATTATTATTATTATTTTGTAACGATGGCATCAGGAAATGGATCTGGTAAATTGGATTTTAATATCCACTTAGCTATAAATTAATTCAACAGAAGCCACTTGAAACAAATAGACAGTGATTGGATTCAAATTCTCCTTATATGTGTAGTAGAAAGAACTCAGAAAATTGTACTTAATTTATGCCAACATGTAATCTTGAATTAATAGACAAAGATCTTGTCATGATATAATGATTGTGTCTTGTTAGGTTATAATTGATATTTTTTCCCTCTAATAATGTTCTAAACACAACACTTTTCTTAAAAACCATTAGTTAACAAGTTAATTAAAGAGCCGTCATAATATGATTATATACTAACTATACTATTTAAGAATTAAAAATATCTTAAATATTAACTTTTCAAATTAAGTGATTAAAATTAAATAATTGATTATACGAAAGCAGATAGTGAAAGATTGGTTTTTATTGGCGTACCATATACAGCTAGTAAAGTCTCGTGTGTGTGTGTGTGTGTGTATAATAAAGTTTAGCTTAGAACCAAAAAATAATCACATGGTTTCAAACTTCAACAGTGAAAATTACATCTACTTACACTAAAATAACACAGCAAAAGTACCTGCGTGTTCAACACCAGTCCCTTTCAATTTTTCCTAAAAATTGTAAGTGTATTGTAATCCAAAGCAACAAAGCCGTAATGATTCAGATTCGAATTCAAATGAAATAAGGGAAATATAATTGACACATGATTGATCCATGAAGATCCCTAATTTATTTCTTGATATAGTCCATGTGTTAAAAAAGCGGTCAATGTGTGTTTTTATCATTTACGAAATAAATTTGTGAATAAAATTATCTCAATTTACAAAAAAATACTGTTCAACGTATATTTAGGGTATGAAAATGCTTTCCCAAATACCCCCATAATTCAAATTATCCCCAAATCACTTCAAGTTTGAGATTCAGATCTATTTGGTAGGCAGCATTAAGGTTAAAGATATCTCTTTCAACAAATGTGTTTTCGGGGATTCAAACTTATCTTCCATGTTTCCGGGATTCAAAAATACACATAGGGCTTGTTTGGAGAGGCCGTTTGCCTCCCTAAAAGCCATTCCTGCGCTCACCGAGACAAAATTCCTCTCACATATTTACCTTAGAATCTGTGTTTGTTCTCCCGATGGACTATCCAAACAAACCCACAGAGAGTGTTAAGATTAAAATCATTTCAACAATTACGCATTTCACGATTCAAACTTGTGTTTCCACTTTTCAGAGTGATAAAAACATCTCACCATATTAACCAACAGTATACTATAAACTGCTAGATTAAACATAACCTTTCCGAATTCTTCTTATGCGTAAATAACATCCCAAAACTTTTAACATATATAAGTATTTTTTTTTAAAATTGTTAAACAATTAAAAGTATTTAAAATCATGACCTTATTGCTGCCTAAAATCAAGACTATTAATTAAGTTGATTTTTTAGCGGTACGTGTCCGATAAGATGATAGCCTATTATTGGAGTATCGATGAATGATTAAGCTCAATGTGAAAAGAAGAAAAGAAAAGTTCATGTGATCAAATTCAATAACCCATTGATTTAAAAATAATGATATACAAAATTTTCATTAAAAGAATAATAACATCAATTTTGACAAGGAAAAAAAAAAAGCCAACTGCTGTCATTTTATGATTTTTATGGCGCTCTGCTAATATAAACTTTTTCGATGAATAATATGGAGAAAATTGCTGAAAAAATATATTTAATAAAGGCATAATAAATTTGTTAGAGAATGAAGATAAAACTCATGTTAAACTAGTGAAACTCTTTTTTAACCGCTTGTGAAGGCATTACACACAACCGAGAGAAAAAGGCTGTAGTTTACGATTAACAGTATTTTTCCTCAGGTCGTTATAATCTCTTTCATATATTTACCTTGTAACCTGTAAAAACAATTCTCCACCGCTTTCTTAAAGGGGTCCGTAGAAGATGAGCCTCATTTATTCAAGGGCATAGATTTGTAAGTGTTTCTTAATAATAAATTTTTGTAATAGGAGATTTGTTATTTTGTGATTTTCTCATAAATAATTTCAAAATAAACGTGCATAAAATGGGAGGGCAGGTTTGTTCTAAATGTTTGGCCTGAGGCGAAGAAAAGCCGAAAGAAATTGATGGTGGGGGTGACGGAAGGTTAATGCCCCCTCCGGTGATATTAGCCCTACCCTCACATCTCCAGCTCTTACCTTCTCACCACTACCCATGCCATCAACTAGGGTTGGGCTGGGAAGATGTCATGGGTAGAAATGGATGAGATCAAGTCAGGCTTTATCCTTAACAGATTTGACCAATTTTATAAGGTCTTGGTCTCCCTATCAGTGGCCTATCATATAAACTTGAGTATGATATAATTCTTCAAATATTCATATGAGAATGAAGAAATAAACATTATATATTACTTAAATGTATATACAGAATATATATTAGTTATTTTAAATGAAGAAATAAACATTATATATTACTTAAATTTATATACATAATATATATTAGTTATTTTAAATGTGTAAACATTCTGTTTACATTCTTACAAGTCAGATTCTGAAAAAATAAATTTGACCTATTTATACATTCAGACATTTAAATATATTTTATTGCAACATTTTTTACAAATAGGTCAGGTCAAGTCCTTAAAGGCTCTTGACATACACCATGTCCTATATTCACCCCAAGGTCTAACGGTATGGGTTAGTCCATCACGAGGTAAATCAAAGTTTGAATTCTTATTGGGAAAGGTGTTCACATTTAAAGTTTGGGAGTGTTTTGAACAGAATTACCTCCAACAAGAGGATACATGTACTTTAGCTAAAAAAAGTCACTACCCATCCCACCAAATATGGTTGGGTTTAGCAGAATTGATTAGCCCCTCACAGTATAGTGAATCATTATTCAAATCTTTGATAAAAGATGTGTCTATATTTAGTATGCTACAGTACTTTGAACATGACTAGGAAGGTACATTTGTTTTAGCAAAAAGAAGTCACTATCCATGCATCCATCACTTGTGAATATAGGATTTTACATGCAATTCAGTAGTCAATGTGAACACCTTAAGAATTTCTTTAAAGGTCCTGTACTTTGGACTTGAAGAGAGTATATTCACCCTCATATAATTCATTTCTAACAGAATTTTTGTGATATTTTATTTAAGTTACTTTGCAAGAATTTGTACAGCATCAATTGTTTTATTTCAAATATATCCTCCCTCTCATTTTTTTCTACACCCTTTATCATAATAAATTTTCTCTTTCATCTTTTCTACTTACCTTTTACCTCGGACTCCCTAAAAGCTCCCAAACATAGGGTTTGTTTGGGTAGTCCGTTGGGAGAACGGACACAGATTCCGAGGTAAATATGTGAGAGGAATTTTGTCTCGGTAAGCGCATGAATGATTTTTACCTCCCTAAACAAGCCCATAATCAGCTTTCTAAAATATATATTTTACCTTAAAATTCATAAAAACTATTCTCTAAAATCTAAATTTTACTTTAAATTTCGTAAAAGTTACGCTCTAACCATCAAACAAGTCGTACACTTTAATTTATCTGTTCACATTATTACTGTAACTCCTAATGTCAAAGGCACGCTGTATCTGTTCACATTATTGCTGTAACTCCTAATTTCAGATTTTCCCTTCATTATTGTCTCTCTCCTGCAATATATTATTCTGGCACACCCCCGAATTAAAGCCTCTCTTCGCATTCACTGCACTCTTGTAATTATCAACTGGTTCCTGTGGATAAAATAGTAATTTCAAAGGCACGTTGCAGGACACTTCACCCCCAATGACCCTCCCTGTGTGCAGAAGCCGCCTCATATAACTCAGTTTCCCTTGCACCAACACAACACAACACAACACAACGGGGAGAGAGAGAGAGAGAGGGTGGAAAAAAACGAAGCTTGAGGGCTGAGGCTTATCTCTGTAGAGAGAGAGAAGAGAGAGGGTGGAAAGGGTTCAGCTTTTAGACGGTGAAAGCGAGATCTTTATAACACACTCATCCACAAAGTAGGAGAGAGAGAGAAAAGACTTACTGGACACGCCATTAGAGTGTGTAAGGAGGCAACCACGGAGACCCAGATGGAAGCCGTAGCTTAGGTAGAGTGCCTGCACTTTAGGGTTTTCGAATCTCACTTCTTCACTCATTTTCATACTCCTCTCGAAAACCCTCCACATATATATACATATATAAATATTTATGTGCAGGAAAGTAAACAAATACAATTGAATTATTGTTTTTTTTTAACTTGGTTGCAGGGGTAAAGAAGAAAACCAGAAAAGAACTGCACGTTCTTCTCAGTTCTCACCCAGCAAGCTTGTTTTGGTTTCGCAGGTGGTATTGTTGTGTGTTTGGCAGCTGCTAGAAACGGCGTCGTCGTGGTGGACCTCCTTTGGGGGGGAGAGAGGGGGAGATATGTTGGGATACGAATGGGGGAACCCTCCGTCCACCATAGTGCTCGCCGGCAACGATGAGGCCGCTGTTACCACCGGTGCAGACTCCGACCAGACCCACCGCCAAATCTTCGACCACTTTACCTCTCATTCCTTATTGTCGGAGCAGCTCCTTCACCACCACCACCACCACCAGCCAGGGCTTTCACAACACACCACCGCCAGCTCCACCGCTGATTTCTCTCACTACCAGTTTAACCCTCAACCCAACCACCACCATCACCATAACATTCAGCACTCCTTCTTTGACCCACGCGCCTTCCCCGGCGCGTCCTCTTCTTCGTTCCCTCCGCCACAGCCTCATCCACCTCCTTCCATGCTCTCTCTTGATCCGTTCCCGGCCGTCAACGCTGGCGCCAATTGTGGAGCTGGTGGGTTTCTGGTCGTTCCAAAGTCTGAGGACGTGGGTCGGTCCACTGACTTCCCCGCGTCGAGAATTGGGCTCAACCTTGGTGGCCGCACGTACTTCTCATCGGATGACGACTTTGTTAGCCGGCTCTACCGCCGGTCCAGGCCAGCCGAACCAGGGTCGATGATGATGGCCGCGTCGAACTCGCCTCGGTGCCAAGCCGAAGGTTGCAATGCCGATCTATCACACGCCAAGCACTACCACCGACGTCACAAGGTGTGCGAGTTTCACTCCAAGGCGGCCACCGTCATTGCCGCCGGCCTGACCCAGCGATTCTGCCAACAGTGTAGCAGGTTGTTTGTAGTTGAACTGACGGAATTACCCCTCCCGGACTTGTGCCCTCGCAAGCCAATCATTGGCTTCGTCCCAGTACAAGGGGCGGATCCCGAGGGCATTTACGTCCGGAGAGAAATTTCCCTCTTGGTTCCCTTTTTCCCCTTTCGTACTTTCCTCCCTCCGCTTCTTATGGTCTTAGTGCAATTAGAAACAGAAACACAAACTGAGCAACTGATTCCATCCATATACATGAAATTAAAAACCCCATTTTTTTCAAATAAAGATGAACCTAAGAAAGATTAATGGGTACCCATTCGTGTGTTTCGAAATGACAGAAATAGCCTTCTCATCCCATCAGCCCCCCAATTTTCTTCTTCTGCCTTGCCCTCAAAAACCAGAAAACGATGATGTGACTCTTTTGCTTCTTTCCCAGAATGGCTAGGGAGCAAGGGGATGCCACATTAAAAGACGGAAATGCCCTCGAGAGGGCTTGATATGAACAATGATTGACCCTCCCCACCAACCCCGTACACGGGGGGAAATCCCGAGGGCATTTGCGTCCCTATAAATTTTAAACATCTGGTTTTTCCATTCTCAGTTTACGTACTGGCGCATTGTTTTGCTACTTGTTGAGAATATGCATCATTATTAGAACTGTCACAACACACACACGCCGCTTCATTTATAAATTGTATACTTGACTTATCTTCATCGTCTTCCACATGTTTGAGCAAAAAAAGAAAGACAAAGTGATTACTTTTGTGTTTGTGTTTTTGCATGGTGGGTTTCTTTCTTTTTGCAGGTTCCATCTTCTTTCTGAGTTTGACAATGGGAAACGAAGCTGCAGGAAAAGACTGGCAGATCATAATCGTCGCAGAAGGAAAACCCAGCAGCCAAATCAAGAAATGCTGAAAACCCAGATTGACAACTCACGGAATTCTACTTTTGAATCTGTTACGAGTATGTGTGTGTCTATATATACATAAAGCATTCATTTTTAAAATGATAATGTTAAGATTAATATGTGGTTTTTTCTCAAGCAAGAAGAACTTCAAGTTTAAATTCTTTAGGCTAGAAAACTTGTAGTTGAGTCTATGTCAGTCAACTCTGAATTAATTCATACTCATCCAACTATCATAAGAGATAGAAGTACAACAATAATCTTAATAATAGTTGATGCAGTTGGTAAGAAATTAGTTTATATCTAGTTATGAGTTGTAAAAACTTTGTGGCTAGGCAATTTACTGCATTCTCTCACAAAGTAACTCACCTAGACTTAATTTTTGAGTATAAAAAAATAAGTATAACAAGAAGTTTCATCAGGTAGAAGTATTGGATAAGAATAGAAAGTGCCTTTTTTAGGATAAATTAAACATTGAGAATCATGTAAGCTTAGTTGAAGCTGCAGGTCTTTTTTTCCCTCTGGGGATGAATTTATTGGCTAACATGATGAATTATTATTGCCAATACATCGTTTTTAAACTAGTCCCTTTTTTTTTAATTTCCTGGGATGCTCTTTTGCAGGATCTCCACCGGACTCTGGAGGAGCTCAGGCGATGTCGTCGGTGACAGTGGCGGTGTCTCCACCGGACTATTTTGGGCAAACAGCATATCATAATCAAAGGGCAAGTCCATCGGCAACATCAAGCTCAATGTTCTTCTCAAGTGGGTAGTAAAACAAAATGAAGGAGAGCAATTTGCATGGCCTTATTATATATAATATATATACCTTAGGAAATTAATGGAGGAGGATGAATATAATAACACAGTGAACTTCCACTTGTAACTTTATAATTTTCTCCCCAGAAATTTAATTTTTGAAGTTAAATATGTGTTTCTCTAGATTGATGTCATCAAGTGTGTATATAAATTTCAAGTATTTTAGTAATTATTATTAATACTGTTTCTACTACTACTGCTATCATATATTTTGAAATCTAGTTCCATTGATGAGACTGTGCTCAATGTCCTTGTGATCTTTTACCTTTTCAGCTTTTTACTGCTTGTAATTAATTTGGGGTTCTGGTAAACGTAGAGTTGGGAATCGACTCCTTTACTTGGATTTTCCCAGAATGGTGTCTGTTCATTTTATCATGGAAAGTCATGTCTCAGGTTTACAAGTTGGGGATGTACTGCCTTCTATTTTTAATTTTTTTCATATAGCATGCAAGCAAAATTCGTTGCATTGAAGCTATTCTCAAGTGAGGAGTAAAACTATATTCAAAGATTCGAGGGGAAATTATAATTACCAAAATATTCTCAAGTTATGAGTAAAACTAGGTTGAGTCGTTGCATTGAACCTTAACAGGTTTGTTTGCATTATTTGAAATTCATCTGTGTAAATTGATGTAAATTTTCTCTCATATATCTATTTTATAAAACGTAAATCATGTTGAAAAAGTAGTTTTAATCGTTATTTCAAACAAGCCTACCATGCTTCTTACTTATTGGATTTTTTGGTAATTAAATTTTTTGTTAATAATTAATAGTAATTCTTCATTTCTCACATGTTAAATTAGTCAAATTATTATTTTTGATTGAACTTGATTTGCCCTTACACAAATTGTTTGTTTTGTTTTCTGTTTAATTTTACTAACTAATACTGAGATGTAGTGAATACTTTTGGAATAAAAGCCGCCGAACTTGAATTAAATTGCATGTTATTATCATAAGCCACTTGGGTTTGGCTTAGATAGCAAAGGTTGGATGCATGAACTTTCTTAATTCGTTTAAAATTTTTACTCACTTTATTTTATGGCAACAAAATCAACTTCTATTTGCCATTTGCTTGTTATTTTACTAACATATCGTGAGGAAAATCATATGTGTGGGGCCCAAAATTTGAGACTATTAGTGAAAAATTCAAATTTAAAAAATATTTGAAGAATTATGAGGTCATTATATATACACGTTAACAAATGATAGAAAAACCTTTAAAATGTTGAAATGACAAATCAGGATGCTCACTTTTGCTTAGTCCCAGATAAGACCTAGCTCATTAATCATAAATATTGAAATTTAATGAAAATACAATAATACCCCTAAATGGGACTATTGTGATTGTAACTTCATTTCAACGAATTTACCATTTGCATATTAATACCTTGGACCTTGCAAGAATATGGGATTTCTATTAACATATGTGGACTGCAACTTCATTTTCGCAAATTATAATTTGAGTTTAGGTAATGATAAATCTAGTTTAAGGAAATGGTAGTCCCTTTAACAAATGAAAATTACAATTTCAGTTTAATAAATTGCAACCTCAATAAAGGGAATAATGAATCCAGTATAGGGAATTTACGCATAGGATTATTTCAATGACATTATTGTATTTTCATTAAATTTCAATATCCTTGTTTTATCCACTAGATCTGATATAAAATTAAGTTAATTGGACACCTGATTTGTCATTTCTGCATTGTAAAGATTTTTTCTATCATCCTCCTTAATAAAATAATATTCTAATTATGCAGAATGAAATATCAGTCCAATGTGACAGTAAGCATATACTTTTTAGGAGTGAAACTTTTAGGGGTACATATACCTTTTAACCCTTTATTTTAGATAATGCGAATGTCTTCTTAAGATCCGATCCCTTGAAACAATTTTATAGTCAATCTATATGCAATATTGTTACATTGGACTGATATTTCATCCTGCATAATTAGAATATTATTTTATTAAGGAGAATGAGAGGGAAAATCTGGTTGAACCATTTTAAAATTTTAATACATATTTGGTTCACTGTCACTTCCCAATGGATTTACATTAAAAAACAATCATTTCACTCTGCAAACTTATCTTTTAATTTTCAAGTATTTACATGTTTCATTAATGTGAATTTTTTGATGTAGTGAGTAATAAATCTAGTTGTTCACTCTTCAAGAATTCTTATTTAGACGGCTCCATTACATGATTAATGTTTTGATTTAAGATTTCAATGTTTCCGTGATAGCATGTTGTTCTATGGTTAATTCTTTTTCAGCATGTTTTAAAATTTTCAAAGTGACTTTGATCCAAAAACAAACTCAAAGGATTATTACTTCTAAATAAAAACTTTTCAGATAAATTTATCTCTTAGCTCAAAAAAATTAAGCTGACTTGTGTGTGTGTATATATATATATAACAAATGAACCTTGACTTGAATATATATATATATATAACAAATGAACTTTGATAAATGAGCAATAATGTAGATCATTTGTCAGAGCTTGTACAGTAGTAGTGTAGAGCTTTGTATTTAAAGCTGTCGATGCAAACATGTAATGGGGGCCTCACTCCTAAATCCTTATGTAATACCTATACTGGCATGTACGGGCCTATGAAAGCTATGAAAAAAGATATTTTTATGAACAGAAAAAAACCTATATATGTAAGCCTCATCCTACAGGAATTATTAAGAGAATGTGGGATTACTAACATCTTTGTGAAAAATCTTCATGCAGCAGCTCATGTTCTAAATCGTGCTTTCTTTTATAACAAGGCTTGTTTTTCTATAAACCAACTGAAGGAACACAATATCAAAAGAGAAATGGTAATGTGCCCATTTAGAAACGTGGTAGAGAAGTACTTTTACGTAAGTCAAGGTAAATATTTGGAGGAGATTATCTCATTTTGCGGAAAAACACTGTTAAACGTGTGTTTGACTTTTAAAAATGTTATTCTAAACAAACCCATTCTTTGCCTCTTGAAGATGCAAAAAAACGACAATGTGACTTGTTGGGTTTTATAGTGTTACCTTTCATGTGCTTTGAGCATGTAAATTGTTCCTTTGGTGTTGAATTCAGTGTGTGTTTGGTTTACACGTTTAAACTACGTTGCACATAAGACGAGATAAAATTCCTTTCACATATTTACCTTGGTTTGTATAAAATCACTCTCCCAACGGATTTTAAAAAATTATGGTGGTATTTTGGAGTCCGTGTCCAAATGTTAAGTAGTTGACTGGTCATCAATAGTCAAGTTAAATTGCATCAACCTTTTGGCCAAAAAAAAAAAAAACAAAAAGAATACTCTAAAATTGAAGGAACAGGTTGGAGCATAAAAGGTTAAATAACTTTGATTTCGTTCATCATTACAATTTTTGTTTTGAGGAATAGATATATTATTCTAATCTTTGCTTGAATTTGTATTATTCATCAAAAAAATAATTAAATGAGTGCTTATACTTTGCTATTGTAAGTGTTTTTTAATAATCATCATCAGAAAAAGCTTTTAATCCCATCAATTATGAAATTACTGTGTCCGTTTGGGAACGCGGTAGAGAAGTACTTTTACGCAAGCTGAGGTAACTATGTGGAGGAGATTATCTCGTTTTGTGGAAAAACACTGTTGAACGTGATTTTAGGGAGTAAATAAGCTTTTCCAAACAAGTACATTGATAAAATTGGATAATGGAAAAAGGATGATTCTCCAATTAATTGATTCACCTTTGACACATCTAAACATCTAGTAACATAGTGATTAGCACTAATTAATTCAACTTTCTAACAACTTTCATGTTGATGAGATAGAAGAACACCAATTATGATAATTAATATAACACTATCAAGAGTCAACACATCCATGAAGAAGATGGTTGGACAATTTTATTCATGTTACCTTCATTTTAAATTCTATTACTCTGCTTTTTATTTCATGTTTACTTGGTTTGGTTTGCTACACTATTTTGTAAAGATAATACTACCTATTATTCATAATGTAAGAGTAAAATAATTTTTGAGATATTAAGGAAGATAATTTTTTTTGATATATTTATTATGTTTTTGAAACTAATTTAGTACCAAATCTATGCCCGCCTTCTCGATGTGGGACTTCATTCCCTATAATCCCCCTCCCGGCCCATCATGTGGAATTTTTACAGGTGATTAATGGCAAGTACGATTAAAAAGTTAAATAACTTTTATATTAAAGATCGGTGGATACATTAAAATTGGAGGGTTTAATTTGGAATCATTTTCTTAAGCAGTTATTGGGTCCGTTTGGTAAAGCGGTGGAAAAGTATTTATGGGCTTATTCACACAAATCGAGGTAAATATGTGGAGGAGATTGTCTCGCTTTGGGGAAAAACACTGTTGAACGTGCTTATGGCTACAAGCCAAGCACATTGATAGTGAAAGTGTACCCGAAAATGCTTGGCTTAATTGAGATCTATAAAGGTTTGATATATAGATCAAGGTTGGCAAAAAAAAAAGATATATAGATCAAAAAGTCATGTTTTTCAGTATGTTGTATTGACTTGTTATTGTCATATGGTTTTGTATTAATAAATCGTTGACTTGTTATTGAAATGTTTATATTTATTTTAAAATGTGAAACAATTTCATATTTATTGTTGGGTACCCAACATTATTTGTTCTTATTTTCATGTTGATCCATATAACTTCGAACCATATATTTTATTTTTCTATTTAAAAGGTTAGTCCCAATATTTTAATTATTAAATTACCAATTTGAAATGGAAAGAATATATTTTCCATGAAAAGCAAGCAAATGTATGCCTTGCCTGGCTCCCATGACCTTTTGCCTTAACAAGTTCCTTCAATAATTCGGAAAGATTCAAGCAGCTGAGTTTAAGTGCTTTCAATATTGATAATTGTAATACTAGAAATGCAATATTTATATAAAAATTGTTAAAGGATCCCTATTTAATTGTATTGACTACAAGGACCTGGGGATTTACCGGTATTTTCTGTATATGAAATTTAATGGTACATTTTGTAAATAAGAACATATTAGACCCCTTGATTAATAATTTTTTTAAATATTTCGTTAACTTTCACTATTTAGAATGATGGTCATTTCAATTCATAAATATTCGTTTTCATTTGAATCTCTGCAGTGTGCAGGATATAAACACCAATAAATGGATTTCGTATATCTTATAGATTTGCCATTATCAGTCTATTTTGCTGCTTCTCTTGAAATAAATTCAGTACAATTTATTCTTAATTTATTACATGCTGCTGTTTAATATATATATATATATATAGTGGTTAATTCCTAACTTCAAAACAACGAATGCTCCCCCTCTTTTTCTTGAAAATTTCATCCACAAAAAAAAATCATTTTTTGCTATTTATTTTTAAAAATATGTTATATATATATATTATAAGTCTTTTTTTTTTTGTTCACAAGGAAAGCAAAATAAATCTCAACTAGAGCAAAGACGTTTCCAGCCTATGCCGACCGCATCCTCACATAAGATTAGCTTTAGTGCTTCGTTAGGTTCTTCAATGTGGTGGAGACCCAGATCCATCGAGAGAGCGTGATTCGCCAGATAGTCCGCACCCTGCTTTCCTTCACGATGAACATGGTTACTTCTAACCATCCAGCCCTTTTGAAGAATATGGTTTATCCTTCTTTTCAGCTCTCCGTTATTAATGATATGTGTTGCAAGGAGAGAGTCCACCTGCATCATCACCTGTGTGTATCCTTTATTCCTAGCCATTTCAAGCCCATTGATGATATCCCAAAGCTCTGCCTGAAGAGTAGAGCATCTTCCAATGTTGCGGCAGACCCCAGCAATCCACGTTCCAGTCGAGTCCCTAAGGAGACTACTCGCACTAGCGTGACCGCTTTCCCCTTTGACCGCTCCGTCACAATTTAAAGTTACCCATCCCGTTGGAGGTTTTTGCCAAACAACATCTCTTTCAACTCTACCAGCAGGCGACTGAAGAGTTTGACGACGCCTTAGGTTAGCTTCATTGCTATGAGTTGCAAGAGCAATGACTTCTCTCCAGACACTATGGCCATTAGCTTTAACCTTTTGAAAGATAAATTTGTTCCTTGCCTCCCATAGTTTCCAGCACATCAATCCAAAAAAGGTGCTCCATCTATACTTCCCACCATCAACCACATGATGTTTCTGGAGGTTCATGAATAACCAATCTTCAAAATTCTGATTAAAGAATTCAGGGATAGCATCACGAGGCAGTACAACCTGCCATGCCTGTCTAGCCACTTCACAATGTCTCACTATATGATCAATATCCTCCTTAGGGTTGCCACATAACTCACAGCCCTTGCTTACACACATATGACGCCTGTATCTTTCAGCATTAGTGAGAATAGTGGTTCTTAGCTGCCAACCATAAGAAGGTTCGAACTCGTTGAGCCCCTTCCCAATTCCAAACATTCTTCCATTTGCTTTCCACAGGATGCCAATTCATATCTTCAAGAAGAGAGTAGGCTGAGCTAACTGAGAAAGAACCATCACTAGATCTATCCCAAAACAAGTCAGCCTCTCCATCATTATCTTAAGGGGTGATGATACCTGTAATAAGAGAAATGAGGTATTCTGGCAGCTCCCTTTGAAAGCGATCCAACTTCCACATTCCATTATTATCAATAAAATCAATGATCGGCATCTCAGACTCCTCAGGATCGATTTGTCTGTAAGCCAAATATTTCAATGGACCCAAGTCACCTAACAAATTGTCACTCCAAAACTGGACCCGTCTTCCATCACCTATATCCCATTTAACACCAATCAACAACTCCATCCAAATCTGCTTGATATTTCTCCATAAATGTGAACCGCCCTTCATATCCATCAAAGATTTCATGTCCCCATCCCAGTTATATTTCTTCTTAAGCACTTAAACCCAAAGAAGATTTGGTTGGGAAAGCATCTTGAATCCTAACTTCATTAAAAAGGCCTTATTATGAGATTCAGTATGCTTAACTCCGCATCCACCATTGCTATAGGGTTGGCAGACATCGTCCCATTTAAGAAGATTAACTTTCTTTTACTCCTCTATGCTCCCCATACAAACTTCCTAACAAGACGTTCAATACGATTGCACAAACCCGAAGGCAGCTTCGATGTTTGCATGGTATAAGTAGGGATCAATAAAAGAACAGCTTTAGCAAGAGTGAGTCTTCTAGCTAAAGAAAGAGATGTAGTAGCCCATCCTGATAGTTTTTGCTTAAGCTTGTCTTCAATATAATTATAGGTACCTTGGGTCACTCGTTTATGGAGAAGATGGATACCAAGGTATTTCCCCAGATTGTCACAAGCACTAAAACCCAATTCTTCACTAATAAACTCTGCACGAGGACCAGAAACATTCTTGGAAAACAAAATTCTTGGAAAAAAGCAGCATGTAACCCATCTATACCTGGGGCCTTTAAAGGTTTCATATCAAACAAAGCTTTATGAACTTCATATTCCGAAATATCCAATTGTAACAATGCAAGATCAACATCATTCAGCTTAGGAAACCTACCTCTGATACAATAGGGAGGAGCAGAACTACAATCTCCGGTATATAGCTTCTGGAAAAAAGCACTAGCCCATTGTTGAAGTGTATCCTCATTCGAGCACCAATTTCCATCATCATCTTTCAAAGCCATAACTTTCTTCCTACTACATTTCTGGATTGCCTTAGCGTGAAAATAGGCAGTACTACGATCCCCAAAATCAATCCAGTCATCCCTCACACGTTGAGTCCATAAAAGGTGTTCTTGTTCACAAATTGTTTCAAACTCCTTTCGCAGTTCAACCTCAAGCCTTGAAAGGGATTCAGATTCTTGTTCTTCAAGTTTTTTCTGGATACCACCTAGTCTAGCCATAACCCTCCTCTTCCTTATAGAAATATGACCAAACACATTTTTATTCCAAACTTTAGCCATTTCTGTGAACTGATGTACCTTATTAATAATGGGGTCAGTAGAATCCCAACTACTCCTCACCAATTCCTTAAATGATTCATGCTTTGGCCAAGCTGCAAGATAGCGGAAATTGTTGCTAGTGCTTTGTTGAGTCTCACCACACTTGAAGTGAATTAGAATGGGCCTATGATCTGAGTTAACTTTTGGAAGGTGGTTGACATGGGATTCTCTAAAGCAAGAGCCCCATCCAAGATTCCCCATAGCCCTGTCCAGTAGCTGCAAAAGGGTTCCTCTACGCCAGGTGAACTTGGGCCCTGTAAACCCCAAATCCATTAATCCTTCTTGCATCACAAAATTTTGAAAGTGTTCACAACCTCTCGCACGATCCGTAACGCCTCCAGCTCTCTCGTTGCTATTTAAGATTGCATTGAAGTCTCCAACTAGAAGCCAGGGGTCACGCCTACCATTCATAACCAGATGCAAGTCGCGCCATAATTCTAGACGAACAGTGCTTTGCGGACTACCATAAATGGCAGTAAAGAAAAAACTTATTCCTTCATCTAGCACCTTAACTTTAACATGAATAAATTGTTGATGACTTGTCTCAACTGCAACATTTACGAAGTTATTCCATAAAATCCATATACCGCTGGAGAACCCCGTCGCTTCCACTCTATGAGAGAATTCATACCCTGTATACCGAATAAATCTGTCAGCTTTCCCCCCTGAAATACGAGGTTCAACTAAGACGAGAATACAAGGTCTATGCTCATTTACAAAATGCATCAGCGCGTTCCGTCAGGCTAATATTTTAAAACCTATAAGTACAAAGGATAAGGTGGTCATCCAACTAATTCCACTCCCATCTCCCCATCATCATCATCATCATCATCATGATCCTGATTCAGTTCATCATCCATAGCCTTGGCCTCAGATTGCCTGCGCCAACTGTTGTGTCAATGAAAGCCTCTTTGAAAGCATCCAGGGCCTCACTAGAAATAGTCCGTGAGTTCCTATTTTTCCTGATTCGCAAATTTTTAACAATAGAAGATTGAAGCCTGTGCCCACGAGGTTTGGATCGCTTATCCGGAGGTTTTAGGGCCCAATTCTTCTTCCCTGCTTCTAAAGAAGTAATTTCAGTCCTATTACTTTCTCTTTCTTCCACCATATTATTAAGATTATTTTCCTCTTCCAATGGTGCCATACGTCCCCTATCAACTTCCACACTGAGTGCTTCCCTTTTTCCAGTGTAGTATGACCTTCACGTAGTTTAAATGCTGACGACTGAAACATTGAGTCACTCGACTGGGTCCCACTCCTGCTACTGCCTCCTTCTCCTTGGAAAAGGACTGGTCGCTATTGCTTATTCTCTTTTGGGCCACTATCCTTCTGCTTAATCCTGCACCAGTTACTGTGCCCCATAACCTTCTTAGAGTCAGGGCCACTTACATTCTTGCCACCTGTCACATTCCCTTCTAAATATCCTTGTGTATCTTTCTTAACCACAATATCCTCCTTCAAAGAATCAGTCTGATCCTCATAATCGTTGAGGACGTTGAAACGGGATCCTCCTTTAGCATTTTGTCCCCTAGATCTCACTTCTTTCCCTTTGTACTTCCAATCGCCCCTTCTTTACGGTTTTGATGCCTTCATCCCTCACCATAAATGTCATCGGCATCCGCCATGGCAGAACCTTCCGTCGATGGCGTATTCCCATTCCCAGTTAACGGTAAGGCCTTATTGTCGTTACAAGCAACTCCCTGATTCTGTGCCTCTGTTATGTCTTCGCTTATTTTCACCTCCTCCCTCTCCTTGCAATGCTCTTTGAGATGACCATACTTCCCACATCCGAAACAGATTAAAGGTAATCCTTCGTACTCAACACGGTAGGACTTGCCGTCAACTTTGATATGAGGAATTAACGACTAGGTTAGATCAATAATCACACCAATTCTCACATATTTAGCACGACCTCTTGCTTCCATATTGTAATCGATACGTATGAATTCACCAAGCAGTTTCCCAATGGCTCGTAATGCACTTTTATGATAATAACGAAAGGATAAACCAGGAACCCGAACCCACACCATGACGCGAGAAGCACCAGCTAAGGCAGGATCGAATTCCAAGGTCCATGGTTGAACCGTCAAGTATGTTCCGAAAATAACCCAAGGCCCTTCCCGAAGAACTTTCAGAGCGTCCTAGTAGGCTAATAACCAGCGTCTGTTTCATCCCATCCACAAGGTGTTTATGGATCTCCTCTGAGAAATTGATTGTAGGAATTCTGCCCTCCTTACTTATCGTG
Organism: Vachellia pachyceras; assembly: GCA_025593235.1. Taxonomy (NCBI): domain Eukaryota; kingdom Viridiplantae; phylum Streptophyta; class Magnoliopsida; order Fabales; family Fabaceae; genus Vachellia; species Vachellia pachyceras. The sequence goes on along the minus strand of JANTPZ010140032.1, from coordinate 39,053 downwards.
TAGTCAGAGTCTGTTATTGTGATTTCCGCCATTGGAATACCTTGCTTAGCATCAGCGATTTTTCCCTCTTGGTTCAGCAGAATACCCTTAAATGATGGTCGCGAGCTCTGATCAGTGTCATTAGCAGGAGCAAGCTCCATTACTTCCTCGTTCCCATCACGTATGCAAACTTTTTTCGTTGATCGGAGACTTTCCTCCGCCAGCAATGGTGGATCGCCCTTTTCGCTGAGAGAGACTGCACCCACCGCCGTCAATCCGTCATCGCCTCCACTTCTCAATAGAGGGTCCTTCTTGATTCTTGACGAGCCAGTTAGCGTCGTCGACAAGTCATGAAGCGTTTCTTGAACCGTCAATAATCCCCAGCCAGTTAGCCCACTCACATTTATTTATTTGTCATATATTATATTATTATATTATATTATAAGTCTTTAAAGTAATGAAAGTGTGACCATACGAGCTAACTAACTAGTAACTCTAAAATTAAAAACATGAAAATATTGAATTTTTAAGAATATATAATTGAAAAAAAGATGAAAATATTGCTTTTTAAAAAATATAATTTTTTTCATGATTATAAAAATAAATTGTATAAGCTTATCATACACTAAAATGATTTTGCTACAAAGAGAATTTTAAAAGCCTAATTTTAGAAAAAGGTAAAATTTATTAAATTATTAAATAATTAGATTGTAATTAAATTGTATGAGATGTTAGTTAATAAAATTTAGAAATAAATAAATCATTATTAATTTAGACTACTAGTTGATTAAACTAAAATTTCAGTATTATATGCCATATTCGCTTCTTAACAATCCCTATTCCTTGCTTATAAGATTGAGATTATTAATGATAGAAGTTTTTTAGTTAATAAATAAAAGTTTCGAGAGGTTAATTTTAAACACTCAAAACATACTATCTAGATTGATTGATATGAGTCACAAACAATTCTGAAAAAACGTATTTAATATTCTATAAAATCAATAAACCTAATAAAATTTAACAAACCATATAATTTACAAATTATGAATAATAAAACTTATCACTACATGTAATTTAAAAAAGTAAAATATGAGAATCTCACTAGTTTAAAATTAAAAAAAAAACAAGAAGAAGAAGCTGCCAATTTGGACTTGCCCACATGGGCTTCCACTTGAGCTTGTAACGGTCAATTGGATCTATATTATTTTGTCGTCTTCTAGCGGCCATCAGACCCAAAGTATATAAATATAGATATAATCATTGTAACATGTGGTATTGGGCAAAAAAAAATGTAACATGTGGTATATGATTTTCTTTAAAAAAAAAGCAAAAGTATTGTCTCATGGGAAAAAAATCTCATTCAAGGTACTACTAGGTATTAAATATGAACATCCCTTTTAGCTTAAATTCAAATTTTAATTTAATATGTTTTAAAGGATCAACTCATTCTGTTATACCCAACTTTTGTTGGTGCTAGACTAGTGCTAAATATTTCTATTACATTTCACATCTATTTAAAATGTACAATTAGGTTTGATCTAGTGAAGTAAACTAGCTTTTTATAACTGTGAAAAACCAATGTTTCAATTTTTATTGAGAGCAATATCGATATTCAGTATCTAACAATGATTTGAACAATATTGCTTCTAAAAAGATATACATGTGTTTATAGAATAGCTTTTATATTACTAAACTAAAATGCCATTCGAACAATTTCAAGAGTGGAACTCTATTATAATATAAGCTCATATACCACAAGCTTTGATGGTCTTATAATTGACATGTTTCATATTCCCCAGAATTGGCTGAAAAAAATATGCCATAGGGAACAATACTTTTCTTTTTAAATAGTTCTACTCTCTTGTATGTCCTTTATACAAGACATTATATGTAGTGCAAATTACATTATAACAATAAGATATTATATTTAGGATTGAAAGGAAATACGATATTTACTCCTTCCCCATGAGGAATTCAATGGTAACCTCAGTTTATAAGAAAAGTAAACTTCCACAAATATATATACCATGCCTTTCGATCACATGCTGAGACCAAGAGGGAATTTTCCACCTTTTTTTAACCCTTCAATCCTCAATCAATTTATCCACGTACCAGCACTAAAAAAAATGTTTTATTATCCGCAGGTATAAGGTTCGTAGAAATTTATTTTCATGCGAATTTTCCTGCGGATTTTTCACAAAGATGCTAGGTGGAAGAGGAGAGGGATTTCGATATGCGAGTAGGAGATCGTGGAAATGAACGACGAACTAATAATAAGAGGTTGTGTTTTGGATTTCTTACGAAAAAAATTTGCAGGAAATTACCTACGAAAATTTTTCGCAGGAAAAATCTACGGATATAGTATCTTTTTTTACTAGTAGCAATTACTAGAGTCACTTATTTTTTTAGGGAGATTTACTGTGTGGTCCCACATAGTGAAGATATTTAGCAAATGGTCCCAAATTTTAAAATATTTAAAAAATGGTCCCAGCATTGCATGGTGTTGTCACTTGACAACCCCTGACAACACCATGTGCTGTATTGACAACACCTTGTGTTGTCAATGGGACCATTTTTTAAATATTTTAAAATTTGGGACCATTTGATAAATAAGTCCCTTATTTGGACTCAACAGTAAATCTCCCATTTTTTAAAATAAACTAATTAAATTAAAGTACTCATTTATCTCTATAATTTGACGATTCTTGATCCTTCAAACCCGTACTTGCTTCATGTCGTAATTCTTAAAACTTTCTCTGATTGCTAAAATAATTGCACCACTAGAAAGCTGAGGTCTTTTAGAACAATGTTCATGAAGGGATTTTTTATAATCAGAATTGGTTATAAGTACGAAATCTTGCTCCAAACACGAATTTTCCTTAACATAAACCTGAAAAATAGGATAACAAATGCCCTAATATAATAGGTTGTGGGCCTCACCTTCATTTTATCAAATTCTAATTTATTAAAAATAAAATAATATATGAATTAATTGAGTGTACACATAATTTCTATTTTCATGGAAATCAAACTGCGTCATTATATTCTTTTTTTGAATGTAAGCATTGTTATAGGGAGATTTATTGTAAGATCCCAAGAAGATGAAAAGGTCCCAAGAGTTGTTAATGGTAGCTGTTCCACTTGTCAATGGTGCTCCTTGACTTGTCATTAACAACCTATTGAAACATTTTCATAAATAACTTCTTTCCTTGGATCTTACAATAAATCTTCACATTATTATATTCTGGCGTATGCATGTATATATGTATGCATGCATGCACAACAAACTGTGGTGTGGGTTCCTCTTCGGTTATGAGGTCACTTTCACTATGCGAATTCATCTTCTGCGTTTCTTTTTTGTTATTTTCTCCTCTGAATATTGTTGGAACAGAACCCAATTAATCAATAATATCAACCAATGTCATATATATTTGAATTACTTCCCTTAAATTCACATATTTGTATTTGTATGTTTTGAATAATATGCATGTGTGTGATTTTACGTGGAGCGCGCGCGCGCACACACACATATATCATATCAATAATAATAACTCTTTATCATCTTGTTTGTTAATTTTTTGAATAATCAAAGTGTGAAAGCAACAGAAGAATAAAATAAAGATTGGAGTCATCTTTACGTCGAAAGATATATAAAAAGGCGTTTTTATTATATCATCGATAGCGTTAGGTTTAGAGAGAGAGGTTTGAGTCATCACTACGCTTATTAATTATATTTACCAAAATAATGATGAAGTTCAAGGACCTTAGTCTGACTGAGACTTACCTATCCTTCAAGAGAAAACTACTTCTTACTTTACCTTTTAGTGTCCGTTACACATTTCTATCCACTTTTTGGAAAAAATAAAAAAAAAATCTATCACTTCCTATCCTAAATTAAGAATTGGAAAATTAGTTTATAGGGCTAAAAAACTAGTTAATTAATTTAATTATTTGTTAAAAAATATGTATTGATTTCTCTAAAATACCGTATTTAATAATTTATATTTTGACTGGCCTCATTGAAATTCTCCTTAATATTTTCAAAAAAAACTGAAATTTATGATGAAAGTAAATTTTTCAATTAAATATTTCTTACATTATTAAAAAAATCATTGAAACAGGCGTAGTAGGGCTTTACACGGATTGAATAAGGCAACCAAATTATCAATGATCTTATTATAATTTAGAGGTATGAAAGTGTTTTTTTTAAATATACCAAGGGTGTTGTCAAGCCACTTTGGCTTAAAACGTAGATCATAAAAGTTTTTAACTCTATTAATAAATTGACTTTCAGATATAAGAAGTTGCATTCTCTTTTTTACTGGATGTGACAACTTACCAGCTTAACCAGCTGCTTGTAAGTTGAAGTGAAAGCTATTTTATAAGTGAGTCATCATACATATAATTTCAGTCTGTTTATGTATCAACCTCTAATTTTCTTTAAAAGGTAACAAATTCAAACCTTATAAATTGGAAAAAAAACTTAGGTTGATTGCTATACTTGAAATTTTATGAGCGACTTGAACCCAAAAATAAAATTTTACGATTATATTGTTTGAGAGAGAAAATTTATTTCGATTTGAATATGGATAAGTTAATAGCAGATGAAACATATTGCTGTGTTTTGAAAAATAAAATAAAGAAATATATTGAAAAATCTTAAATTATTAGATTTTATTGAAGGGTTGTAATAATAAAATTCAAATTAATATTAAGAAAAGCTATGCTCCGGAGTCTAAATAAGAATTTGAAGGTCTCATTTAATTTCTTCCAAACTTAACATCTTCAATATGAAATTATAAATTTTCCTTAAAATGTCTCAACACTTTACCCACAAGACTGGCCAACTTCTCACTTTTAGTTACTTTGAACTACTTTCAAGTGAATTTGTTTTATTCCAAAGTTACTTCTTTTTTAAAGCATTTTGGTGACAAGGTAAGACACACTTGTCAAGTTTTTCCCCTTTTCCTTAACTTCCTCTGCTTTAAAAGAAAATAAATAAACTTTTATAGGTGTTATTGCATATTAATATATATCATTGCAACTTTTAAATATCGTAGAAGATTCCCGATTCAAGCAATCTTCATTTTTATCCTGGGTCAAACATTTGCTTTGATAATTTTCTTGTAAAATCAGGCAACATTGTAATGATAATAGTTCCTTAATCTCATTTTTCTTATTTTTTAAATTACTTGCATGTTTCTAGGAATATTATAATTATTTGGCATTGTCTTCGTTCTTTTTTAATCCTTGTCAAATATTCTCTTTACATAATTTTTTCTTTCAACTTAGAACTGTATGAATATAATTTTCTTAACTTTTAAAACTTTATATAAACCTTATTAAATTCTTATGTTTTTGCGCATAACCCTAAACTATTAGATCCCTTAAACATTAGCTCTCTCAGGCTTTGAGTTACATGCAAACAGACCCTTTAAACTTTAAATCATTCCTTTTTTATAAGAAAATAATTGTCATATATACCTTATTCCAATTTATTAGAAACATTTGAAGAATGTCTAAAATATTTTTGTTAGCTTCCCATTTTTCGTCCATTTAATTACTCATTTAATATCAATAAATTTATCATCACTTTTTCACTCTACCACACATTCTCTCTCTTCCACAAATCCTCTTCATTATAAAAATTTATTTGTTCTCTATATTATTCCCTTTCTTTCGATATATACGAGTATTTAAAGATGTTAAATTCTTTTTACATATTTGATGTGTTGGCCAATTTTTTGATCGATTAAATGTTTCTTAAAAAAAGAAATGAAGGGATAAATGGAATATGCTATGACGTTTAGAGGCTTTTATATAATTTAGCCTTTAGTTTGTGAGTAATAAATTTAATAATTTAAGTGTATTCAATCATTCAATAATACAGGATTAATTAGTCAATGAAGTAATGATGACTCTAGCTATGATTGATGATAAGTGACGACTTACTATATCTGGTGACATTTCTTTGCATTATTATTAATCATTTATATATAATTACTATAATTCCTCTTATGTCCAAATTGCTTCGAACTCTCCATTGTAATCATGCGTATTAACTATTAACTAATTCTAGTTATTATTGTTGACTCTTTATATATATATATATATATCGCTTTATATCAAAGCTTTCTTCTTCATCCTTCAAAGCTAAAACCCAACAACACCCACTGTAACCCCCATCATGTTCCCCACACTCTCCTCCTCCTTCTTTGTCTTCTTCATCTTCTTCATTTCGCCATTACAATGCATTCTCTCAAGAACACTGCAACACCACCACTCGTCGTTCCCTTCAATCCCCACAAAAATCTCCATTGCCGATGAACGAAGCTTCCAACGCCTTGTACAAGCTTCAAGAGGCAGTCACGTTAACGGCATTTCACATATCAAAAGATACTTTTCCCATTTTGGTTATCTTTCGTTGCACAACAGTACTAGTTTCTCCGATGATTTCGACGGCGAATTCGAGTCAGCGCTCGTCAGGTACCAACGGAACCTGGGCCTTGTCGTCTCCGGCAATCTCGACTCCAACACGCTCAATCAGATCGTTACCCCGAGATGTGGCGTGCCAGACACAGTACAGCATGATCATAATCATCATCGTAATGGATTGCATTCTACAAAACATTTCATGTATTTTCCCGGTAGACCGCGGTGGGTACGTTCGTTGCCGACGACTCTAACATACGCTATCTCGCCAGAGAACATGGTTCAGAACCTGAGCTTACGTGAGATAAGAGAAGCCTTTAGACGAGCTTTCTCAAGGTGGGCTTCGGTGATTCCGGTGAGCTTCGTGGAGGCTGAAGACTACGGTTTCGCAGATATCAAAATAGGGTTTTACAGTGGCGACCATGGAGACGGAGAGCCATTCGACGGCGTTCTCGGTGTGTTAGCTCATTCATTCTCCCCGGAGAGCGGGAGGCTCCACCTAGACGCGGCAGAGACATGGTCAGTAAACTTCCGGTCAGAAAAATCACCGGTGGCGGTGGATTTGGAATCAGTGGCGACGCACGAGATCGGGCATTTGTTAGGGTTATCTCATAGTAATATGAAAGAAGCTGTGATGTATCCAAGTTTGAAGCCAAGAGATAAGAGAGCAGAACTAAACATGGACGACATTAAAGGAGTTCAATCTCTGTATGGATCAAACCCTAATTTCAGATACGAGTCGTCTTTAGAATCTGATATGTCTGCCAACGAAGCTTCAGATGATTTGGGAGGCAAATCTTTGAGGATTCTTTTTTGGTTCATCATGTATTCATGTTTCCTTTAGTTCATTTTTTTGTTTATGTTTGTAGTTTTTGTTTTTTGAAAGAAGATTGGATTTGGTAGATACTCTATGTGTGTGTGTGTGTGTGTTTTTTTTTTCCTTAATATTTGAAAGCGCAAGATTGAATCCGTGACCAGTCACTCAGTGAGAAACTTTCATGCCAGTTCGAGTCTTTATATTTGCAAAAAAAAAATAAATGGAGCAAAAAATGAGCATAATTATGAAATGTGAATTATATGAATTATTTATTTATATTATTTATATTTAAATTATAAAATTCTAATTTTGATTTTTTTTATTTTTCTTACAAAATGAATTTGAGAGACATATTTTCGAGGGAAAGATTATTGAGATTGAGGGATAGTTATTTATACTATTTGCCCATTATAAATTATGAATAGTAAATTATACTCCATTTGTGGTCAACAATGAAAAAACGTTGTTTTTATTTTATACTCATTTAATACTCCATTTTAGAATGCTTTATTTAGTCATACGTGATTTCATTAAATTTTTTAAGTAAATGTACAATATTCTCTTCATTTATTATGTTGACTTTACCATCATGTGCTATTATTGATATTAAATAGGGATAAATTTAAAAAATTGTTGAATTTTAAGATATAGTTAATATGATTTATAGTTTTTCTTGATTTTTGTAAAACAAGGTGAAAGTGACCTTAAAAAAAAGGTACGAGAAGTATTTTCTCAAACATCATTTCAGTTTTTGTCCTATGTACATGTATCATTTTATTAGAACAATAATGTTAAAGATATTGCTACACAATATATGTAGACAATTTTCCTAGTACAAATTGAAACATTGATTTTTATTTTTTTGCACTGAAACTTGTGGGTTTTTTTATTTTTTTTTTTAAAAAAACTTGTGGGCACTCACTGTTGTTGTGGGTATTTGGGCTTTGCATATATGTTTTTCTCTTAACTGTTTTTTACAATTATATGTGCTGAATGAATGTGGGCTAGTGGACTAACTGTTTTTCATTTCAAGGTTTTTCCATTTCTTTTGAAAAAAATTATAAATTGTTGGAATTGTTTTATGAAATTCAATGTCAACCCCCCTATAAATTTAATTGTTTTATGAAAAAAAATTATAACTTGTTGGAAGTGTTATAGAAAAACAAACATTGCTACTTTTCATAAACTAGGAATGTATAATTCATTTTTCCCACCTTGGATTTATAAAACAAGGTGATAGATTTGAGAATACAAATGATGAATTGGTCATACATTTATAAATTTGTTCAAATAAGCACCGAGCTTTAAAAAAGTAGGAAACGTTACCTATAAATTCCATGGTTTGAAAAATCACTACAAAAAAATACCATTTAGTGACAGAAAAATTCATCGCTAAATGGTTATTTTCTAACCATTTAGCAACAGAAAATATTAGCGACCCTTATTTTAGCGACGAAAAATAGTCATTTAGCGACAGATTTTCCGTTGTTAAATGACATTTTTCTGGTAGTGAATTGATCTTATAATATCCAAACATTTATTATCCAATCCCTACCCCAATAGTTTCCATGGCGTTTTGAGATCAACGTCTTTTTTCTAACACGTCATCCAAAGTCTAAAATATCATTGGAAGAGACATCTTATTTGACACCAAACAGTGCCTCAGAATATGCTAAATTCCCTCCAATTTGGATACTTTATGATAATTAGACATATTTTAGCTGCCCTTGATGAAGACTTTCAGTTTGTCTAGAGTGCATAGAATGAAATAAATTTACTAATTTCCTTTCTTTATTTTATCTTTAATTACATACACTTTTTCTTCATTTTAAAAAAGAGAAAACTATTTTACATGTAACTATACTTTCCCTCTAATTTTAATTTGATACAATTTCTATCTCTCTTTATTAAACCCTTTAATTTTTTCTTTTAGCACCATTAACCCTTGTATAAAAGCTAAATATTGTTTTTACCGGAAAAAGGCTAAATATTGTTAAGAGGGGAAAACTAAAAGAGGGAAAAAAATATTTATGTATCAAATTAAAACTTAAAGGAGAGTATAAGTACTTGCAAAATAATCTTCTTATTTAAAAACCCATGGTAGTTATCTTGAACAATTAAATTTATCTTGCAAGGGAAAAAGAACAAGTTTTAATGGCACAAAAATTTACTATTTGCAACCAAAACGTTATTGCATAAACACTAGTTAAGGATAATATTTTCTTTAAATATTTATACGCTAAGTGATGAATCCAAATAAATTACATAAACACTCGTATGCCCAACTCCATTACACATAATCATATCCTTTTACACTAAAGGTAAAATGAATAGGTCCTATATTTAAGACCAAAAGATCCATCAACTACTTATACGGTTCATTTGGTAAAGTGGTGGAGAAGTAATTTTACCATTTACGAGGTAAATGTGTGAAGGAGATTATCTCGTTTTGCGAAAAAACACTGTTGAACGTGCTTTTGGAGTGTTGAGAAGCTTTTCCAAACACACCCTAGATTTTATATTTAAGATAGGAGAGAGTGCTTTTTTTTTTTTGTGATCTAGGGCAAGATGGGCATATAGCCCCCAACAATTCCCCCTATATCTGGTGCATTTTTCTGAATCCCTAACCTTCTTTCAACTGAACCAAGTAACTCGGGGCAACCTACTAATCCGGAAATGAGACATAATTTTTGGCATGCCCTTCTAGGGTGCTTTGCACCAAGAACATGTAGTCCTTTCCTAACAAGCACAGCTCCATATTCAAACTCGGATCCGCCTGAGTAATGACAGTTGCCTTTACCATTGCACTCAATTGGTATGGGAGAGAGTACTTTGCAAAACCATAATATTGTCTCAGTTTAAGTTTTGAAGAAGTAAACTATACTTAAAGGGCTTTATTATATCTTGAAAGAAATTTCTACCTCCAAAAATGATATTGTTGATCTTTTTGCAAACGAGACAAATATCACATTAAAGTTGTTAATAATATCATATGATTGTTAAAATATAATACTTCATAATCTACATTAAAAAAAAAGAACAATTTAAAACTTCAATGTCGTCAAAGTTACCAGACATGTATGTGTCATTAGCTTTATGCTCTTGGTAATTATTTCCTCCTTTTCTATATGGTGTATAAACACACACACACACGTGTTAATACACACATCTCGTACATAGCACTTATAATTCATTTAATAAATAATGTGTCATTTGAAAACGAGGTAGAGTAGTATTTTTACGCAAATCAATGTAAATATGTAGAGAAGATTATCTCATTTTATAAAAAAATATTGTTAAACGAGTTTTTAAGAAGAAGTTAAGTTTTACTAAAGAAGCATAATGTTAATTAACGGGAGTTCTTTTCGTTAAAAAACTCATTTCTCAATAATCACTTTATTGGTTTATTCAATAATGTTAATAAAATAACACACTTAAAGTTCATAGTACTTTAAAATTTAGGAACCGGCCACATCACGCTCTGCTCTCAATATGCTCAATGCACACATCTAAATGCAGAGACTGAAAGACACAACGAAGTGCATAGAAACTTGAGAATGACAAAATCAAGACACTGACTACCGAATAGTTTTCTTGTCCCTAACCAAAAGAAAATTGTTTATTCAATTGGAGACTTTGTTATACTTGTACATTCGTATATAGATCACATGAAGTAATGAAGATATGACCTTGTTTTTTGAAAATATATTTTTAACAAAATCCTACAAATTAGTTTACTTTTTTAAAATATGGAATTTGTTAAGTTTGATAGGCATGCACTATTTTATTTTTTAAAAAATTATATAAATTTCTCTTGACATAAATATTAAATTACATAAATATTTGAATTTTGTTCAAATTATCTAAGCATTTTTTTCTGTTTGTGTTAAACTACTCACGTTTAACCAATAAGCATCAGTCATAGTAAAAGGCATTGGACACTTAGGCATATAATTTTAAGTTTAAATATATATGAATGCAGAAAATATTTTTAAAAGAATTATCCACAATTGTATTTGGCAATATTTAAATATAATTCTGTCACACATGTATGTGTATCCATGTAAAAAACAATGTTTCTGTGATTTTAACAAAACTAATGATGAGGGTTTTAAGCGAAATTAATATTTTGTTTCATTGTAAATTTTAACAAGATAAAATTTATATATTTACTATTTATTCTTGCATTTGCATAATATTGAAGTTTAAGTGTATATCATGAAAAGTTAGTTGCATAATTTATTACTTACAAATCTCATACTATTGGATGAAATAAAAAGGAACCAATCGATTTGTTTTAATTATGATTAATTGTTCGAATCTTAACAAAACAAATTACTATGAGAAAACTATATAGATTGGCAACATGATTCTAATACAATAAGAATATTGCTTGGTAGCAGATCATAATCTAGAAATCCGAGTGGGCGTATATGCCTATATAATATACACACACACACAAGTCTTTAGGTCTATGTCCTGGTCGTTGCTTTAATGATTAAATGTAAATATGAATCTCGCCACTAAATCGTTGATCTATCTTATAAGAAGTTCACTCACAATTTACACGATGATTAGTTTAAATCTTACGTTTGATATGAAAATCTTAGAAGATAGTAAGTAATATATAAATACCTCCAATATTCTAGAAATTGGGAGGCATGCTTTAAGCCGAGTGACCTTTACATACCTTACTATACTCGCTTAATCTTGTGTGTGTGAAGCTCCTTCTGACTGTGTCTCTGTTTGGAAGAGTGGTAGAGAATTGTTTTTACAATTTATAAAATAAATTTGTGAATGAGATTATTCCGATTTACAAATAACACTATTGAACATACTTTTAAAGTTTAGAAATGACTTCCCAAACAATCCTGTGTAGGCTACCAGGTGACGTTTTCAAGAAATAATTAAATTAATGTCACCGATCGGTCACAAGGATAGGTCATCATCATGCTCGATTCACTTAATTTGATAATCCACTTTGTCATAAAATATAGAAGCATCATCATGGGCCCGAAATCTGACTTTTTAATTGATGTGTTAATTAATTAATAAATTGAGATTTCATAGAATCCAAGATCTTCATAACGCAAATGGAGGAGATAAAGTGGAATATTATATTATAACTTCGTTATTTTATTAGCTAAGTTTTCCATTATTAGAATTGCAATTAAGATTTGTTAGATATACTCTTACATATATTTTATATTTTATCGTGTCCTAAATGGACAATATAATGCAGATTATTATGATATAATACATTTTTTAACATTTCGATTGACTTTCTATATTTCACGAATTCTCAATCAAGATACCCTTAATAAACTCTGCAAAATATATTTTTTTCCCAACCAGCGTTGGGTTGCAATCGGTTTATGATATCTTTATTATTATTAGGATTTTAATTTCAAAAGTATTTATTGCGGTAATTCAGGTTGGAATAATTGTACTAATTAATAATGATAACTCTCTCTTTCTCTTATCTTACAAATTAATTTTTTTTTAAATTATGATATGGTTGTGTCTATAAGGCATGCATGCATGATTCATGCAGATAATAAATGTACTCTAAATTTAAATATATTATCAACTTATTTCGGATCAATGAAAATTTAATTCAGACTCAATTGACTGCATGGATTCCATGGTGAGAGATATGAGACGAAGGGGTATTTGAAAAACTTTAATATTAATTAGAGGGAGAGTAATGCAATAAACTAACAGCTTTCTCCCTGTATTCCTAAAAGATAAAAGTTAAATAACTAATTTAAAACATGTATAGTGTCTAACAATATGTTAAACATAATTGCCTTCAGTCGGTGAACACATATGCTCCACAAGAAAATAATTTAATTACATTGATTAAAAAAATTAGTTAAATCAGTCATTTATAAAAATTTTTGTTGGTTTTGTTAAGGTGTGCTTTATAATCATTCCATTGGAAAACTACTTCCTTGGTGGAAAAACTATAAATATCATTACTACAAAAGATATTTTTTACGCCCTATTTTTAAACCAATAGGCGCCCTTTCTCGGGAGGTGTATATGTGAGGGGAGTAGAAAGTTAGAGCTTACGACGCCCTTTTTATTGGGAGGCGCCGTAAGCGAGAGCTACGGCGCCTTACATTGTAATGTTAGGCGCCGTAGGTTGGCCCTACGGTGCCCATTGCACTATCTAGGACGTCGTATATACTATTTTTTTTAAAAAAAATTTCTTCAATTTTATCAACCCTCCTGATTCAGCTTACAGTTACATTTTATACACCAAATCAAGTCTAGATAGAATAAACAAATATCAGGGTTCTAATCAAAAGTCATTGTGGCGGAGAAATACAAATTAAAATTCCTCAAGAGTTAGACGTATATATCTTCGAAAGCTAAGTCCTTATTGCAGCGAAACACAAAAGTCACCATTGTCATTTACTAAGCAAATATCATTGTACATTTGTTGCAGAGTAACACAATTCATCAATCTAATTAACCCTATACAAGTCGACATGAATGGTTGAAACTATATATATCACCTTGAAGAAATAAGCATGATCTACAAATCAATAAGACGTTTAGCCATCAAATCCCGTATCAAATCAATGTCACCAGCCATGTAAGCATCATCATTATAAAAAATCTACAAATTTAAAAATAATTATTAAAACAAATCCAAATTTATCAAACTAAACGATTACCTCTTCTAGATCTCTAGTCAATCCGCTCTGAATGATACTATACATGTAACTGACGACATAATACCTGCACTCAGTATTGCCTGATTGTCGAGGGCACTAAAGATAAAAAAATTGTCAAAAAGTATAAAGGGATAAAACGACATTCAATGAAAGAACTTAAAGTCAAAGTACTTACTTTTGAATAATACCACTGTGTATTTTTGTTTATACCTTCACGTTTACCGCCCATTATTCGATATGTCTTGAGTGTGTTGCGATTGAATTGACAGTAGTTACATATGAAAAAACATTTCTAAACATTGTTAAAAGCAATAATTTAGAAATACAAAATCTTACATATCAAAAACGTATTTTTGCTCTTTCCCTGCCTTTCTGCCAGGCAACAGATCGAACCAATACACAGTATTCACGACGGGGCAGACAACACAAAGACTCCAATGATGACTACAACAGCACATATACATGAAAATGAAGTTAGCAAAACAAGTTAATTATTACCAATTATGCTAAATGTGTTAAAGGGATTAATGTATTTTCATACCTTTCAATTATTGGCGCTAGGTAACACATCTTTGGATTAACGTCTGCTCGTATTTTGCTTCCAACGTAATGCACCCGATTTTCTACAGAATTGTAACTCTTCGTTGTATTCGCAGGACATAAAAATCCATACAAATCATCTTTAGAAAAGTCGACGCAAATACTGTGCAAGGTCCTATTAAAGAGTTCAATAACAAAGGAAATATTAAATTACATATAAAATCTAAAAAAATGGCATCATCAATTGAAGACAGGAATATAAAAAACTTACAAGATTGCAGATTGAATCCGTGATATATCGAGGTCATCCAGAGATAGGAATTGTTTCACATCATCCTTGTCGATAACGAATTCATACGTCACACCACGACCAGCAATTCCATCAACCATCTGTATGGTCACGGGTGTAAATTTTTTTCGTAGCTACAGCAACCGTGACAAGGATGGAAATTTTGTAGCTTCTTCCGGGTATTAAGTAAGATCATAAGGTGGCTACTACCTCGTGAGGTGTTGTAGGTGTAGAGATGAGATTTTTCGGCCAAAGAATGAAGCAACCCTTAGATTGGCCTAAATGGAGCACCTTTCGATCAGGGACTGGGACATCAGAGCTTTCCTCACCATCTTCAATACCTGTCACCGATACGCGAGACAAGCTATCCGGAATTGGCAAAGAATGGTGCGTAGTAGCTTGCCTGTAGAAATAAGCATGGGCAACGGCACGTATTGGCTCATCCAGGTAGATAGTACAATCCTCTCTAACATCTTCTGCGGGGGGATCAGGGGAAGGGTCACCCAGTGCTAATGTATCAAGCGGATGATTGCTATCTTTGCTACTGGGAAATACAGGGGAATCGACATTCTTCAGTTTCTCAATCAGCTTCCCCGATTTCAGAAGAGCTACGAACTCAGCTCTCATCTCAGCTCTTATCTGAGCTCTTATCTCAACTCCAAATTCAACCATCATCTCAGCTCTCATATCCTCACGCATATTTTTTATCATATGGTTTTGCGTCTGGCGTTCAGCGTTAAACTTAGCTAGGAGCGATTGCTCCATCTCAGCTACTCTAGATTGAAACTGAGCTTCAGTAGACTATTGAGATGGTCGTCCAAAATATTTTCCTAGGCTCGTTCCCCTCGACTCCCCTCGAACTTAACCTGGGTAATCCGGCCTTCCAATCGCCGTCGCTAAGATGTCCATCCTCCCACTTTGAGTGAAAGTCCCCTGGCTGCTCTACTGTGTAAGGTCATCCTGTATCATATAATACGTAATAAGTGAGGTACTAATAAAACTAAGACAAACAATTACATATGATTATTATATGTTAACACTTACAATCCCTTCAGCCACCTCAACAACTGCTTCATTGATGTACTTTTCACCTTTCATCCTCGCTGCTTTCCATTTTTATGATGTGGAGGAGGAGCAGGGGCTTGGATGACACTGGTGGGATCTAAGACGGATGCCTCATCTAATCTTAGTTGCTCCTCCTCCATCATCTTTTGCTAAAGTTTTCTGTATCCGCTACAAGACAAATAATGCGGATAGATGTTTGCAGCACCCTTTTGTTTGTTGGCTTCACTTAATTCCTATTAAGGCATAAGAGGAAAATATTAGTCAGTGATAGCAAAAAAAATGTAGATGACTGAAGGATGTTACCTGAAATTGTGGGTCTTGCCGTGACGCCACAAACAGCCTCTAGTCTTTGGGGGCCAGAAAAGGATATTTCTGACATGGGTCTTCATTTTTCTTTGACCCCCGAACATAATATCGGGACAGCTTGTTCTTGAAGTCTTTCCAACGTATGCGAACAAGCCCCATCTAGCGTTTCTTCATTTCTTTAGTGTCTGGAACGTCATATGTTTGCTGCAAAGTACAACATTTTATAATGACCAATCAAAATGAAGACAAAAATGAAGTATTATTGAAAGTTACATACCAAAATTTCTTGCCATATCATATCTTGTGTTTCTTGTGGAATAGACCGCCATCCAGGGTACAATATGCTAACTCTGCTCCGTGCCAAATACCTTAAATAGCTGATAAATCGATCTTGCTCATCACCGGTGGGATTCATATCGGCATTGAATTCTACATGTAACTTCTCCTTTTGTTGGCGACGATGTGCAGTCAAGGAGGCCATGGTTGTACATCTTCTAAACTTTTTCACAGTCAAATCTGGCATAATCATTGGGTTTTCATCTACGTGTCCATCACTGTATAATTCATCAGAACTCGTCATATTTCTGTTAAGAAATAAATGTCAGATATAAATAAATTTCAATCAGCATGAATAAAGTAATATAAGGTAAACACATATAACACACAATATATCGAAATTTCATAATGAACTCCTTACTTTATGTATTTTCCCATATTCGCTCACAGTAATCTTGTCTTACAGCATAGTGATCATCATCAACCAATTCCATTTCACGTGGTCTAGGTGGATCTATAGTAAAAGGGGGTGTATCGTCCAGGTTAAAGGTTGGATCACCATCCTTTTGTTTTTTACTTTGAAATACAATCGACATTTTTTTATTTGCTGGGTCTGTGATATAAAACACTTGTCTGGCCTGACTTGCTAGAATGAATGGCTCGTCTCCATAACCAACTCTTTCAAGATCAACTGAGGTAAATCCAAATTGTTGGTCGACCACAACGGCATTATTGTTAACCCACATACATTTAAATAAAGGAAATTTGAACTTGTATGTCATCTCCCAAATTTCTTGAATAACTCCATAGTAAGCCATAGATGCTAGTACAGGGTTCTTGTCTTTCGAACTTGAAAAGTGCATGGCTTCAGCTACAACCATCACCCCACTATTTTGCACTGTACTTTTGTCGTCTTGAAGCTTTGTGTAGAATGAATACCCATTTATGTCATAACCTCTCCAGGTGACCACCTCAAATGCAGGCCCCCATGCTAACCATTTGGTCATCTCAGAAGCATCAATGTCATGAGAAACACTTTCCTTCAACCATCCTATGAATGTCTTATTTTGTTCATTCGCTATCTCCATGTCATTCTTTTTAGGATATATCTTCTTTAACACCTGTTTATGTTCATGAAAATAAGGTTGAATTTCTTCCATATTATTCAAGATATATAGGTGTGCTTGTAACACTTCTTCACGAGGCATACTTTTCATTTTTAAACCTCGTGTTCATTTGCTTGCGCCTTCTTCATGCCGTGATTGTACATTCACCCCAAATAGATAATCATTGCAAAAGTTCATAGCCTCTTCCACTACATATCTTTCCACAATAGATGCTTCAGGTCGATAAGGATTTTTTGAATAACCTTTTAAAACCTTCATGATAAACTCAAAAGGGTACATCCATCTTAGGTAAACCGGACTGCACAACCGTATTTCTCTTACTAAATGAGCAACCTGATGGACCATTATATCGAAAAATGCTGGGGGAAATGCATCTCTAGTTGGGAGATAATAATGTAACCTTCATTTTCTAATTCCAACTTTTCAACTTCTATCTCTTTGCTACATATAGCATTAAAAACACAAAGCCTAGTTATGGTGGCTCGAATGTCATCTTTTATAATGCCTCTAATAACAACTGGTAATAACTGCTGCATTAATACATGAGAATCGTGAGACTTCAATCATCTCTTCAAATCATCTAATGAAACAAGTCTTTTCACATTCGAAGAATACCCTTGTGGCACCTTGATTGTATGCAAACACTCACAAAAACTTTTTTTCTCGGCTTTTGACAGTGTATGGGCTGCTGGCTCCATGTATGCCTTTTTACCATCATCTCTTAGCTTTGGATGTAATCGTTCTCTTATTCCCATTTCAACCAAGTCTAGTCTCGCACTTATTCCATCCTTAGTCTTTCCCGGTATGTGCAACAGCGTCCCGACAAGGCTCTCACAAACGTTCTTCTCCACATGCATTACATCAATACTGTGCCTCACATCAAGAGTACGTCAATATGCAAGAGCAAAAAAAAATTGATCGCTTCTTCCATACGCTCTTCTCACCGGCATTTCTCTGATTCTTACTGATTCTCACCGGTTAACACTTTTGGAGCCATTCCATTCTCCGGAAAGTGGTTAAAACTCTTTCTTAACCTACGATATGGGTGAAACCAAGGAAGAAACCTCCTATGACCAAGGTATACATTTTTTCTCCCATGCTTAAGTTGATGGAAGTGTGTGTCTGCTTCACATATCGGACATGCTTTATGCCCCTTGACACTGTATCCTAACAAGTTACAGTACGCAGAAAGTCATTTATCGTTGTGAAGATCATCACATGTAACTTAAATGACTCCTGCCTGTATGCATCAAACACATCAACACTTTCCTCCCATACCTTCTTCAAGTCTTCAATCAAAGGTGCCAATTAAACATCGATATCTTTCCCTAGCTATTTTGGTCCAGAAATCATCATAGTAAGCATCATATAATTACGTTTCATGCACAACCAGGGAGGCAGGTTGTATATCACCATGAGTACTGGCCACGCACTATATGTACTACTGAGTGTCCCAAACGGATTGATCCCATCTGTACAAAGCCCGAGCCGAAGGTTTCTTGGCTCACTACCGAATTGCGGAAACATTTCGTCAATTTTCTTCCACTGTGGAGAGTCAGCCGGGTGTCGTAGATACCTTTCATTAGATATTCTCTCATCACAATGTCATCTCAGCTTCTGTGCTTTTGATGCATTGGCAAACAAACGCTTAAACCGTGGTATTATTGAAAGATACCACAGTACCTTTAAAGGTTGCCTTTTAGCTAGTTTATCACCACAATCACCACCTTTCCTCACTTTGTATCGTGCAGTTTTACATTTCGGACACTCACTAAGATATTCATACACATTTCTGTATAGTATACAGTCATTAGGACACGCATGTATTTTCTTGTACTCCATCCCTATCGTAGATAAGATTTTCTTGGCCTCATACATACGATTTGGAAGTACATTGTTCTCGGGAAGCATATCACCCAACTACTGCAGCAACAATGTGAAACTATTGTCGGTCTACCCACAAGATGCCTTCAAGATCATCAAATGCAATGTACCCGTCAAGCGTGTATGTTTACTTCTAGGGTACAAAGGTGTCTCTGCATCATTCCGCATGCTTTCATATACAGGAGCTTGGGCAAAAGATTTTACCTCAACATCATGAATCATTCTTTCCATTCTATCTTCATCTACTGCATCCACATAATCTCTTTCTTGGGCTACATATGCACTTAGTTTTTCCCCATGCCATATCTACTTTGTGTACTGGAGACTTATTCCCTCACAAATTAGGTGATTCCTTATGTCATCAATATTTTGCCGAATCCCATTCATACACTTAACACAGGGATAAAAATATATCCCATTTTTGCTAGTCGCATCTCTTTTAGCAAATTCAATAAACTCTTCCACATCATTTTCATATTCATCACTAGTTCTTAGCGCATTCATCCAAGTACGATCCATTTATTAACCCTAAACCAAATCATATAAAAGTGGGTTTATGGATGAATAATTGGATATTATCAAAACTCGTATAATTTTGAAATGTAAAAAATTTAATAAACCAAATCATAAAACTTTAATAAAGCAAATTATAAAAATTTAATAAAACTTAGATAAAATAAATCATAACAATTTTGAAATACTATCTTTTTTATTTGTATTATGTTAAAACTATTTAAAAATATTAATTTGTCTTTCTAATCTAATTGTTACTCTCTCTAATTAAGTATACTAAAAATAACACATTTTTGGTATTTTTTCTATGAGCATAAAAATTTTCAAAATAATTATCACAAATATATAACACATTTATCAAATACACCTATCCTAACCCAGTTTCCTTTCCCATCTTGGTCGTTGGAATTTTTTTTCTTGAAAAATTCTTCTTCTAGCTATTTCAATGGTGTAAAAATGGCAATTACCAAACAGAAAACTTGCAAAAAATCTATTTTTTCATCCTCAACCACATGAATCCAAGTATATAGAATACGTACAACCGCAATAATCACAAAATTATTCATCTATACACACAAAAAGTCGAAAAAAGTGAGCTTTCCAAAAATTTTGAACGTGCTTGCTTTTTTCGGTCATATTTGTTTCAAGATAAGCACAGATACAAACTTAAGCTCACAACTAGATCCATAGCTATGTACAAGAATAGAAACACAACAAAACCCACGAAAACATTCACATTCATACTTAAAAGTAGACATGCATGTATAATGAAATGGTAAAATGGGGAAGAATGGAACCTATAAGGAAACTAGAAGGCAAAGAAGACGAAAAGAGAGGCGACGGCGTGGCACTTCGCGACAGACAAGGAGAGGGCGAGCGACGTCGGCGGCGGAAGGGGGAGAGCGACGTCGCGCGTGCGACGGACAGGGAGAGACCGAACTTACGGCGTCGATTGGAGTTGCGAGCGAAAGGGGAGAGCAGGCCGACCGGAGTTGTTAGAGCGAAGGAGCGAAGCTGGGGGTGGGGGTGGTGGTGAGACTGCTATTTCAGAAAGGAGGGAGGAGGTATCACGTGCACAGTTGGGTATATAGGTCCCTAAAATTAAAAAAGGGAGCCACCTACGGCGCCCTTTATTTTAAAAAGGGCACCATAGGTTCCCTTACGGCGCCCTTTCACCCCTTAAAAATTAGGGCGCCCCTATGGCGCCCTTTTCAGCATAAAAGGCGCCATAGGTTCCTCCTATGACGCCCTTTTCCATATAAAGGGCGTCATAGGGTTGCCTTAGGCGCCCTATTTTTTTAATAAAGCGCCTAAAAGGTCATACACTTACCTTTTTACTCCCTTTTTTAGAAAAAGAACCCGAATTTCAGTAGTAAAAAGTATACTCTGTAGTAGTTTATCTATAATTAAAAGGAAAGGTATAAGAAAAAATTATAAATTTAAACGATGAAGTTGATTGAAATCCTATAATTATTATAAAAAATTTTCACCCCTTAAATTTAGGAAAAAAATAGTATAATGCTACATACAATAGTTATGTGGTTAGTCACTCTTGACTCTATAAATATAAGGCGTTATCATTTTTTTTATTTGCCAATATATAAGGCCTTATAATTATAAATAGAGTAATTGGGTCTCTCTGAAAGAAATAATATTGGGGTCTTCCTCATTAATACCTGAGGTTAATATTGTTCATTTGTAATGCCATTATAACTTATAATTTCTTGACAAGAAATTCATATTTTCTTCCATTCATGGTTTGTTACATTAACAGAAGGCATAATAAACTACAAAACCTTGGCCATGCAATTACTTAAGCCATATTACGTACTAAATAGAATATAAACTGAAATGATGTCTATTACAGATATATAAATCCAACGTTTTGATGTATCAAAAAATAAATCCTTAAGCCATATTACGCACTAAATTGAAAGGTAAATGTGCAATTCTACTAATAAAATTATGGCCAAGAAGCGAATGATACCATGAAGTTTTTGAGTGTATAAAAATACACATGAAACTTTAAAAGGGTGCAGATTTGTCAACACCAACATTTTCAGAAGACGGACGTTAACAGCGTCCACGTTGGCAAGACAACTGGGCATCATAAAGCCCAACAGACTTCCTGGCTTCTCCGCACTCGTACTAAATAGAATATAAACTGAAATGATGTATATTACAGATATATAAATCAACGTTTTGATGATTCAAAAAATAAATCCTTAAGCCATATTACGTACTAAATAGAATATAAACTGAAATGATGTAGATTATAGATATATAAATCCAACGTTTAATTTTAGCCTACTCTGAGTGTGAAGTGTAACCGCTTCAGTTTGGTTTATATGAGTTTCTAAGATATGAAACTTAATGTTGTATCATCATCTTGTTGAAAAAGAAAATTTTATGAGTACGACGAAACAGCTATATATAATTCATATTTTAGATACGTATTAAATTAAACTTACGTATTTATGAACAGTTTCATCTTTTAAGATGTCGAGCTGAGCATTCTCAAATATTCCTCCATGTTTAACGAACCGGAGATTACGTGTAACTAAGGTAAGGAATTGAAATAGATTAAAACTCAAAATAATAATTAGACAATCACTTTTGTCCTTCCAAAATAATAATAATAATAAAGCAAAATCTAGAGAATCAAAATCTTGGTGAGTGCGTTTGCAATATGTGGCTGCTATTTACTTGAATGATTGCATTCAAGAATGAAATATATTTGACTGGGAACTTGCATGTGAAATCTCTCTCTCTTTCTCTCTCTTCTCTCTCTCAGAGGCATGTGAGTAGTCTTCATGATTGATTACGAGAAAGGAAGGTGGTCTGTGACCATATGAGATAGAGCACTATATATGTTGGGGTCATCGTCATCTACTCATCTGTATACTATCAGCTTTGCTCAGTCCCCGATTTAGAATCAAAACAAAGTTGTACAATACATATGCAGTACATTTTTTTTTAATATAACGTCAATTCTAATTTTTTTATACAACAATAAATGCATTATCCCACTAATTACATAGATATATAAGAAAGAGATGATGACCAAATCTTTAAAAAATTAAAGTCTTTTCACTTATGGCTCGTTTGGTATAGAAATAGATCTAGATATGGAATTGAAAATGGAAATGAATATGAAAAGGCAGTTTAAAAGTATATTTGGTATGTTATGGAAATGAGACATGTATTTTTACATGAAAAGACCTAAAAACACTTCGAAATTAAAAAAAATCTTTTTTTATTTTCTTGTGGATTTAAAATGAATTCCATGCATTTATGTCCAATTTCACACCTTACCTTATGGAATTGATTTCCATGCATTTTGATTGAATTACCTTCCACATGAAAGTCAATTCCATAATACCAAACAAGCTCTATCATGGAAATGTCCATTTCCATATCCACCCACCCCAATTTTATAGTACCAAACAAGCCATTAATAATTTTATTGTGTGTGTTTGGGAACTCCGTTGGGGGAAAGGAGTTCCGTTGGGAGAACGGAGTTTACGGATTTCTAGATGGTTTTGCTTCTTTTAATATGGTTTTCATGGATTTTGAGATGGTTTTTACGAATTTTGAGATGGTTTTATCTCGACCTGCGTGTTCCATTTTGGGAATAAAGTATTTTATATACGCTCATTACGTCTATTATCCTTTTATTTTATGTACGTTCATTACATTTTATATACGTTCATTACAGTTTCATCCACATCGCTGCATGTGTATAAGCCACCTTATCAAAGTATTTTATTTTCGATAGATACCACTTCAACTTTTCATTATATACGTTCATTACTATTATTATCTTTTTATTTTGCACAACTATACATTCATTTCAATGTCCTTACATCTAAGCTATTTACACTTTATATTATTATTGTCCCTTTAAATCTCAACATTAGCTAAGATATGTTGTGTGCAAGTAGATTATAGTTAATAAAGTTAGCTTGCATGGTCCCTCTTCAGAATCTTCTGGAGAAGTTGTACGTACAAAATCTAAAGAGAATCTGAAAAAACGAAGGTGATGATGGTGAAAGATGATAATGGAAGAGAGGAGGGAGAAAGGGAAACATTAGTAGGGTGGCTGAAACCGCAGAAACAAAGGAATTGCACAGGAAAAAGAAGACATACTATATAAAAGGTAAAATGTCTCTCTATATCCTTTTTCTTTTCTTTTTCTTCTTTAAACCTTTTTGTTATAGCAGAGGATACTGTAGAATATTTGGCCTTTGTGTAGCTAGTAAACATGTGATGATCATAAAGTTTGGATTCTCACTTCCATAATAGAAGTCATCCAACCATGTGGGAATATTAGTGTACAGCCACTGATCAAATTAATAATGTGCATGCCATGGATTTCAGAGTCTTATATGTTATTATTGTCTTATAATAATTAGGAATAGATTGGTTTTCAATAATTTGTTTGCGATTCATAAGAACTAATACAATGGCACATGACGGTCATGCAATATCAAGTATTAGTTATAGATATGTTTGTTTGGATTAGTTTTGACAGTGGTTTTATATACGTATATTACCCGAAAAATACCATTTAGCGAAAGAAATGTCATTGTTAAATGGCTATTTTTCACTAGGAAATTTACATTTAGCAAGGAAATATTAGCGATCCTCATTTTAGCGACGGAAAGCAGCCATTTAGTGACGATTTTTCTATCGCTAAATGACATTTTTCTGTTAGTTGTAACAACTTACTAGGGTATGTTGGCATTTATGCTTGAGAAGTACATTTAAATATGTCAAAAAAAAACTCATTTTACATCCTTAATTGTATATCATGGATCATATTTGAAAAGAAACTTTTACTGTTAATGAAAACACACAATTGTGAAGAATCTACTATTTCTCTTAGTATCATGAGGCGTATTTCATGTCATAGTTTTAATAATTAATATTATTTCTCCTATCCTTAATTTACCTATACTTAAATAATTTGATTACATTAAAAAAAGGTAATTAATTGGACATCATTACTTCATTAGGAGCTTTTACGTCTCCTTCAAATGTCCCCTATGACAAACGGACGTGAGAAGGTTTCTTCTATTGTCCCTTTCCAAACACATCAACTTGAAAAATGTTTGTTTACCTTAAAAATGGATGTAAGAAGTCAAAAATCTTACGTCGGTTTTATAATAATATGAATATTTCTAACGTCACTCACATAGACATCCTTCATTAAATGGATCGAAATGGTAAAAATAAATGTAAAAATGTATTTGCCGGCTATAGATTGTATTTTTTTTAAAACATCTTAATTGTCTTTATTAATTTCCTACTATTTCTTCTACTTGATTATTATTAATTAAAGAAATATTGATCAGTATGGATGATTTTAAAAAAATTAATAAATATATGAAATAAATTTTACATTTAAAATTAATATTAGCTCTCCCATTAAATCTTACACCAAAGACAAGAAAAAGTACTACATGTGATTCCAGGTAAAAAAAGGTTTATCTTGCATGAATGTGAGGGAAAGTCAGGGGCAGAGAGAGAGAGATTGATGCATAATCATGTCTAATCAATATTTCTTAAATTAAAATACAAGTACAGCAGTATGTAAATTAGGAGAGGCACACTTTTAGTTTTATTATCTTGTATAAATGAAGGTGGGACATAAGGATAGAGGTTATGCGCAAATAATAATAATAATAATAATAATAATAAAAGACATAAGGACAGAGGAAGGGCAGCTTTATTAAACTCTTTGATTTGATAATATTTGATTTTGGTATCAAAGAAAGACTTTATCACAATATCACCATTTTTATTCAACATTGTGGAAACGTAGTTCAAATTTCAAAACACGAACCAAGTATGCTTGACGGTGGAACAACCTCAGTTTTCTCGTATGGCTTTATAAAATTTCCTAGTTGCCTTCATCATAAAATTAATTAGTCTATAAAAATATAGAATATTTTTACATTAAAATGAAAATCTACCTATGAAGTATTATCCTGTACGCATATGATATCATATAATTTCTTAAAGTATAGCCCGTTTGGGAATGCGATGGAGAAGTGTTTTTACCATTTATGAAGTAAATATGTGAATGTAATTATTTTGTTTTTCAAAAAAATTATACGTTAAACGCATATTTGACTTTCTAAATGTGATTCTAACAGGATCTGTAACGTTACACATAGACGCTCCCACATGGCAAAATTGACATCTGTTTCTCCATGATGGTAACGAATATAATATTTTTACTCCATTTAAAAATGTTTATGCATATTATTACACAACAAAGCTTTTTGATATCATATATATGTACATGAGGGAATACTCTATGCATAGTAGATTTACACTTAAGCCGATATAATGTTGCAGAGAAGTGACAAAAAAGAAATGACTGTTAATCAAATTTCAAATCAATATTCACATACTATCAAGACTTCTTTTCCTCATTCTTCGTCTAAGAGAACTCATACAGGGCTCAACTTACTATCTTAAACTCTAATTGATCTTTAGCGTATAAGTTAGATAACTACTTTATGGAGTTTAAAAACTAGTTAAATTAATTATTTGTAGAAAAAATAGATTTGATTTTTATAAAATAACGTCTTTAATATCATTCATGTTGAAGTTATCCATTGATAAAAACCCTTTGAGGTATGCAATCAGTAGAAATTATTTAAAGATAAAAAACTATAAATTAAGAACACATATATAGAGGTTTTACATTTAAGACTAAACTAAACATCATGATTAATTAACTCGTGCATTTAGAATTCAGAGTGTCACTGTGACACAAAGTCATCATCAACAATTCCCCCCCCTACTTAATTGTGAATTACACATTAGAATCCATGCTTCAAAATGAAATTTAAAAAGGCTGATAAATCTTTACCTCCTTAAATTTATCATTATTTAAGTTTCTTTTCATTTAAAACATTGATAAATATAATTTAATAAAGCTCAAGACTATTTTACCCCTTTAGAATAAAACCACTTGTTTGAAACTTGATGGGCAAAACCAAAATAAGAGTAAACTTAAATGGTCAAAGCTTATATTAACCCAACTTAAAAACTAAGTATTACTAAGCTTATGTAAATAGTACACCTTGTATCAACGTTGGTTGGATCAAGTGGTAAGTGGCTTGTTCCAACTTAAGCTATGCCTCGAGTTCGAGTCCTTATGTATGCAATAGCCACCGTTGGGAGACTCACCCACCATTTTCAGGTGCGTGATGCGGGTTGAGTCCGGATTAGTCAAGGCGAAGCTCCGGATACAAGACGAGAAAAAAAATAGTACACCTTGTCATATCCCTATTGTAGTGATATCTCTTGACAATAAATGGAATAAGGTAATGGTTTTGTGATTGTTGTTATAACTTAGAAGAAGAAGAATGGGTGTGTGTGTGTGTGTGAAAGAGAGGAAAAGGGTTTTGGTTTGTTGCTTTCTCATAAATGGCCAAAACAGGAACAAGCAAAGAAGCCTTATCGCCTTCTTCACTTTTCACATACTTCTCATTATTCTACCCGTCAACACCATTCCTCTACCACCTAATTCCTTCCTTCCTTTTTTTTTTAATTTCCTCAGCACCAGAGAAAAAAACATATTAATATTAATAATAAAAATATCACAAAATGTCTCGCTCATGATACCCTTAAATGAATGGCCTAGAAACGTCCACCTGCCTCACAAACTTCACCTTAACATCAACACCAACATTATATATATATATATATATGTTCCCTTCATTTTCTAAATAAATAAAAACTTGTGATTAATATATTGTACCATAATTTTATATTTTATATCATCAAATTAGTTTTCAGGTATATATCGGTTGGCCAAAACATTTTTTTTCTACAGGCAGCAATAAAAAACAGAGAGGACCTAGTTAACTATTAATTTAAGAAATAGAGTTCATAATCTAAGAATTAAAACGGATATAATTTTCATATATATTGCAACCAAAGATAGAATATATTTGTATATTTTTATAGTGACATTGATAATCACCATTGAGGAGAGAATGGTAGACGAGTAGAAGTGACATTTATTGATAAGAAAATGGTAGAAAATTATTTAAGATGTTTTATACATGGTCAAATATCATTAAATGCACCCGTGATGAAAGTTGATTAAGCAATATAGTGTCCTGTAAAAAGAAGTAGGAGAAGGCTGAAGGGTACACTCAATGAGGTTATATATAGATATCTTTTTATTAATAATTTATCTAAAGATCTTGTTTTTAATATGGCACATTAGTATTATGTTATTTATTTATGTAGTCAACCCCATATAATGATAAAAGACTTCTGCGATCACCATGCGCAGGTCCAAAACTTCTCTAAATTATGCATTAGAAAAAACAATTAAGAAATTGCTACCATAAAAATGCATTTAGCGACGGAAAATCCTATCAAAAAATTTCCATTCACGCTCTAAAAAATGTCATTTAACGACAGAAAAATCCATCGCTAAATAACTATTTTTTATCAGAAAATTTCCATTTAGCGACGTAAAATATTAGCGACCCTCGTTTTAGCGACGGAAATGCATTTTTCTGATAGTTAACATATCGGATAGTAGTAAGTAAATAAATAATAGAGCAATAAAGGGATTATAGTATGTATACATTGTTTGAGATGGACAATAATAGACAATAGACATGGAGAGGTCCGAGAAATTAAGTAAAGGTCTTGAATGAAAATGTAACAGCTATCGCTGACCCTTCAGGTACTATGAATTCTTGGCCTCAAAGCAAAAGCAACCCCCTCCTTTGCATTCAATTCCTCTCCACTCTCACTCATCAATTCATTCATCCACACACAAAAAACCTATATTTAATTTCCCTTTCTCGCCAACCAAATTAAAAAAATCAATAAATAAACATGATTTTTTATTAATTTCCCACCGTCATCCCTCCAGATCTTTCACATATAAAATTAATTAATCGTATAATATAGTTGAAAGATTATATCAAAAAAGTACATACCATTCATGAAACTAAGATATTATACCTCGTCATTGTAATACCTTTATATACTACATTGTCCTGAATACTTCAATGATGCTTAATACAAGAGCCGGATAATTTTTTTTAGGAAATTAAGGAAACTAAACAATTATATATTTATATATTTTATCTACACTGATTTGCTTGATTTATACAATTATATATAAATTAATAATAAATATAAGTATTTCATAATATATGTTATAATTAAATAATTTATCTAACTTATTTACATGAAGGATTGGAGATAGTGTAAGATGTAGTTTGTATTATAAATTATACTCCAGATGAGATCTTATAGTAAAGATCGGAAGCAATATTATACTTCCTCGTGTCTTCAATATAAAATGCTGTTTTTTTACCATCAAATATATATAAGCCACTTTTACACTACAAAACGGGGACTTGTATTTAGAATTAGAGAGATATATTATAATATTATGATAATCACTTTAAATATGTAGATATGTTTGAAGATGTAACTTCCTATGATTCGATAGTCATATGTTAGGATGAGAAGCCAAAACTAGAAGAAGCAAATCAACCTTAATCCATCACTTTTACTACCACTGTGTGCTTTTGTCTAAATAGGACCCTAATCATCCTTAACCGAACTTTATTGGTTGAGTTAGTATAATTAATCCTTGCGTCCTCGTTTAGGATTCTATATGTTAACTTTAATTAAATATAATTTATCTGCCCTAAATATTATTTCATGCACGAAAAACCTACCTTCATAAATCACATGGACCAAGCAAAACCTACCCCATGATTTTTAAAAAAAATCAAAAGAACAGTGAGAAACACGAGCTAGTCAATTTCTTTGTGCTTAAACATGATTTTACGTTGTGGTCAAAGAAACAACACAACTGAGAAAGATGTGAAACTCATGATACATACCATTGTGTGTGTGTGTGAGTAATCTAGTTTCATTAAGGTGTTTGAATCTATGTATCTCTCCTAATCTAGGACTATAACTATGTAATTATATATAGGATATAATATATATATATATATATAGGCGGATAACTATTGGTAAAAAAAGGTCACAGTTTTTATTACTGAGAAGCCACTGAAAAACAAAGACAAGTAGCTAATAACACTCACAATACTCTCTCACACACACATACAAACACACTCTTGATGATTAAGCTAACCATATTAACAAAGCTAAACATCACATTCGCTGAGATTAAAAAGTCACCTATATATATATATATATATATATATTAGTCGTCTTCTTCATCTTCTTGATTTTGGTACCTTATTGTTTTCCATCTCTCTCTCAGATTCTTTTTCCGCCCCCTAACACATAACATCCTTGAGAAGCTTGTACCTGCGGGTGGTGGGTCGGGGCGACGGCGTCGGGCTCTTCCCCTTTTCGGAGCAACCGCCCTCTTCACGGTGGTGATCATGATGCTGCTTGATTCTCTCGCTGCCGGAATATTCTGACCGGTTGGTGGAACCGACATCGATGCTTCCGGCGGCCTGCTTCTTACTACTATGTCTCGAGTTCTTCTCCTCGCTTTGGCACCAATCGCACAGTTCGATCTCAGGTAATTCGCCGTAGTAGTTACTACAATACCTGTAAAAGTAACAAACTAACCGATTCAGTAAATCAATCAAATCGAACTTGAAGCTTAAACTCAATTCATCCATGAAATAATAACATTCAACAGTGATCACAGCCCATCTTGCCTCTCTCTGTGTGTCTGTGTATGTATATGCGCCTCTTCGATAGAAACAAGAGATATTAAACTTGAAGACTGTGTGAAATTAAAGATCGAGAGAGAGAGAGAGAGAGAGATCGAAGAACATACGAGTGTTGGAAGCGATGTCGGCATTTTCTGCAACGGAAAAGCTTGTCAGGAAAGCCGACGTCACCACACATGCAGCAAACAGTTTGAAGATCTACCATTGTTGTTCAGAACACAGAGAGAGAGACTGACGAAAACACCACTAGAAACCGAAAGAGCGAGAGAGAAGGGGAGAGGACGATTTGGAAGAAGAAGGAAGAGAAAGAGAGAGATGAAAGCCACGACGGCCAAAGAAAAGAAGGAAGAGATGAAGCAAGCAAGAATACGGAGAGAGACGAGAAATTCTGGAAGGGAAGAGAGAGAAAACAGCAAAGCCGGACGGAGGAGAGTTTATATAGAGAAATCTGCCGCAGCAAGTGGGTTTGAGACTTGAGTCGGTGTATATCATACCGATATTTTAATGAATAAAGATAAATGAAACGCACGGATTTTTATTTTTTATTAAGATTTATTAATTTTTAACCAAATTAATATCTATTTAAAAATTTTGGCTCCTAAAGTGTTTACTTCATATTATTATTAAGAAGTATCTTAAAGCAATTTTTTATACACCTTATACCATCAAATATTTTTTTAGTAGCATTTAGTTTCTTCAATTTAAGGTGATCAAAGCTACCAAAAATATTTTAAGAGAAATATAAAAAAATTACTACAAAAGTTATGTGCTACTATAAAAAAATATTTAAAATACTTAAAGCTGCTAAAATTTTTTTTTAGTTTGATATTCTAATGAAAGTACAGTACTAAAAATATACTTTTTGATTTTATATTAGTATGTCACTTTTGATTTAATGTTTCGGAATATAATTTTTTGGGGAGGGTAAAGACTAAAGATAATTGTCCACAAAACTAAAAAAGAAAAAAGAAAAAGGAAAAGAGAGGAGAGAGAAGAGAATGCAGAGACATATATAGATATATACTTACACACACACACACAATTAGACCACAGGTTGCTTGCAGTCGTCTTCAGTTAGAGCAGGGAGGCAGCCCCAGGGAGAGAGGGGGCGAGAGAGAGAGAGAGACAGAGCAGAGCGTAAGGAAAAAGACAATACTGTCCCCACAGCGCTGGCTTTGATTAACATTTGGTGTCTATTATAGATATTAATATTTAATAACCAATCTATCTCATATATAAAAACGAGTTAACTAAGTTAAGTAAATGTTACATTAAACCGTGTAGCGTTGGAGTGCAGTCGAGAGTTCGATCCCTGCGAGTCATACTTCAGGGTAGAGGATACACACCTGTAGTGTAAAGCACCTTAAAAGGGTGCACCACGTGTATTTCTTGCTTCGGATTAGTCGGTTGCCCCGCGTTACCTGGTCCAGTTGAAAGAAGGTGATGGACTCAGGAAAAGGCACTGAATACCGGGGGGTTTTCTGGTGTGGCAAAAAAGGTCCACTTGCCTGTTGTTCACTTGAAAAAATGTTACATTCATGACTAAACACAATGCTCAATTGATCCTTATATTAAAAACATGCATAGGCTGACCTACATGCTAGTCAATAGGTTCAGCCACATCTCCTAACTTCCTGAAATTAAGTATATATTAGTATTATGTGATTTATTTTGCATCCAATCATTTGTTAACTTTACACACACTCATATTAGTACTGGTGTAAATTAAATTTTCCCTCAAATTCTTCTTAAAACATTTTACAATAAACCTCACTTATCTTAAATTCATGAGCCAAGGTCGAATCAATATTTAAATCAATAATTACCTGCGATTCGAACAGAATTGACCGTAATGTGGGGTTAAGGGGGGAAAGGTAGTGGCATATGAAGATGGGAATTGAATGAATGGGTGTGGGGGTGGCAGTACCTTTCATTGCTCACGCCACGCTCCTTCGCTTCCTCCCTCTCCTTCACGCAACTCTCTTCTCCTCCTACCCACCAAATTCTCTTCTTTTTATTTATTTAATTATTTTTGGAATCCAATACTATTCCAGAAATACTTGTATAATTTAGAAGGAACACGTCATTTGTAATTTGCTCAATAAAAATATTTCAATTACTTTTATCTTGTGAGTCCAAAAATTATAATTGAAATATTTCTATTCAACAAAGTCACTACCAGAAAAATACCATTTAGCGATGGATTTTATATTTTCCGTCGTTAAATAACATTTTTCTACTAGTAAGTATAGATAAAGTGACACTCCTGAAATACCTAAATATTTCACCTACTCAAGGGGTTGAAATTGAAAGCAATTCTCCCCTATTTTTTAACACTATTTAAAGGAAAAATTTTAGTTTATTGGATTTAATAATATCTTATATATACATAACGATTCAAGGGTTAAGATACATCAAATACTCTAAAAGATTTTTTTAATATGTATCCACCACCCTAAAGTATTTTATGATGCATCAAGCACAATCTAAAGCATTTTTTGGATACAATAAGTCCCTTATGTGGGACCAAACAGTAAATCTCCCTAAAAATAAATTATGTTTGGAATCTAATAATACTATCCCAACCAATTTTTTTAACTTATTTAAAGGGAAAATGTTAATTTACTAGATTTAATCATGCTTGATAAATATAATTATTTGAAAAATAAAGGAGGATCAGCCAGGTCTCTAATCTAAAATTGAGAAGAAAAAAAAGAGATCGGAATATTTTTAAACCGGTTTATAATCAGTTGAAGTAATTCAAAGCCGATGATCCAATGAATTTTAGTTTGGATAAGTGTAATTTTTTTAAATTTTTAGGTTTATGATATATATATTTTAAAATCATACTTTGGTCAAGTTTCTTAAAAGCGTAACAGATGATTGTGTGTGTATTATAAAAGTATAAATTTTAAAATAAGTATAAATGTGATTAAGCATTCTATTTAAACTAATTTAAAACGATTTATGATTAATTAATATAGAGTTAATCAGCAGATACCATGTGAAAACTTTTAAAGAACTTTGAAGAAACCGATGTTTATAACTTCGATTAGCAATGAATTCATGTTATAAAGAGTTGCGACAAAAGTACAGATTTGAAAGTGGGGAAGACATTAGTTTGATTGAAAGTTCTCAATTTTCAAAAAATATGAATTCCGTGGCACATGCAATCCATTGGCACAATTTAAAATGATTAGTTAATTTTTAGGAAAATTAATCTTTTAATCCCTTAATTTTTGACTCGGTTGTAACTTAGTCCCTAAACTTTGACTCAATGCAATCGTCCTGTAATTTTGACTCGGTTGTAATTTAGTTCATGAATTTTAACTCACTGTAACTCAATCCCTATAGTTTGAACTGTTTTATAATTTAGTCCCTATATTTTAGAAAATATATTATATATATAATGAACAGACAGGAATTTAATTATAAAATGGTTAAAAATATATGAATTAAGTTACAGTGAGGGACTAAATTACAACCAAGTTAAAACTTCAAGAACTAGGTTACACCAAAACAAAGTTCAGGAACTAGGTTACAATTAAATTAAAAGTTGAAGGACTAAGAGACCAATTTTCCCTCAATTTTTTATATGGGGTCTAAAATGGTTAATTTTTAATCACACTTAAAAAATTAAAGGAACGGGATCAATCACATAAAAGATGGGCAAGTTAATGAAACAATTCTAAGGGCTTGTTTGGTACATCAGAATTTATTTTGATAGAAATGGATATGAATATGGAGATGTATATGAGTTTTAAAAGTACATTTGGTATGTTATGAAAATGGAACCTAATTTTTATATAAAAAGACTAAAATGCCATTTTATATTTAAAAATGAAAATTGATAAAAAAATCTTCATCGTCTTCCTCACCAGAATTGGTTCGTTGGAATAAAAAGCTTCATCATCTTGATCGAAGGTTGCCGAAGGTCGCCATTAGTGCCTTCGTCTTCATTGTCGTCTTCGTCTTCACCTCTTCAGTGCCTTCACTACAATGCCTTCATCTTTGTCTTCATTCCAACTTCATTGAAGGTCGCCGAAGGTCATTGGGTAAGTGTTTGCCTTCATTCTAGCTTCATTATCTTCGTTAGGGTACTCGACATCGATGTGATGAAAGAAGAAGACAAAATCAAAGAAGTTGAAGGTCACCATCTGATGTTCTGTGGCCGTGGCTTGTTGAAAGTCGCCGACAGTTGTTGTGGATGAGGAAAAAAGTAGCCAGTAGTGGCTGCGGCGTGAGGGTACTCGATGTCAATCTAATGAAGGAAGGAAGTCGGCGGTTGTTGTGGATGAGGAAGAAAGTCGCCGACGGTTGTCATGGATGAGAGGGTAAGATGGAATTGGACAAATTTGGTTTTGAGATTGAATTGGTTTTGATGGAATTGGGGCAATTTGTTGCAATTCTTTGTACCAAACATGCAATCATAGTGAAATCCACCTCCAATTCTATCTCTTCAATTCCACCATACCAAATGAGCTCTAATTGGATTCCGTTGAAATGACCAAAGGATTTAGACCTTCAAATAAATCTCTAATAAAGCCTCTCAATCTTATTAGACATTTTTAATTTGCTAAAAGACCAAAATGTCTCTTCATATTTAAAAATAAAAATTAAACGGAAACCCCAGGTAGTTCCTTTATCATTTTTCAAAAAATTGGTTATTGCCCCCACATAATTTATTATTTGCATATGTACGGCAAAAAAATTAAAAAATCATGGCTTGCCTTATTTGAATGACATTTTAACTCACTAAAAAGAAAAAAATTGATACGAAGAAAAATAAATACATAACTACTCACTATACATGATATTTATTTTAGCTGTTATAATTTGAGTTCTACATATACACGGTCAAAGAAGATTGAAATTAATACAACTTTTTATTTAAAGAGAATCAATTTTGAGTTTTACCTGAAGTTTACCTTCAACTTTCCTTTTCAAATTTTAAATTTTTGACAACATTAAAAATTGCTAATAAACCCTCTTAGCCTTATTAGGGATTTGTAAAAATCAAATGTCTCAATCTAAATTTTAACATTTATACTGAATATTATTGGGATTCTCCCTAAATTAATTATGATTTCGGTCTGATTGATTCAATCAAACATTGTCCAAACTAATGAAAAAAAAATCATAGTGTTATAAAAGTAAAGAAAATTGGAGAGTAGAAGAAGAGAGTGGTAGAAGAGGAAATTGAGAGAAGAAGCAAGAAAGCATATCTCATTTCATATGTGTTTTATGTACAACCAACCCTTTGTATTACAACTCTATTTATAGGCACCAAATCCTTCCAAGAGTCACAATGCTATAAACACAAGGATTAATCCACATTATGATATACATAAAGGCATGGGAGGTTATAAGAATGTGATATTAAGCATAGGGAATAATAAAGGTGGGAGGTTATAGAATTTGGTATTGAGAGGGAGAGAATCTAAGAGAAATCCAAAGGACTTTATAGACATCCACATTTATATAATTTCATAACACTCCCCCTTGGATGTTTATAAACAAATGTGCCTCGTTAAAACCTTACTAGGAAAAATCCAATGGGACAAAAACCTAATGAAGGAAAAAGAGTACACAATATATATTGAAGCTGCCTCATTAAAAACCTTACCAGGAAAATCCAGTGGGACAAAACCTAGTTAAGAAAAAAAGAGTACAGAGAGATCTTT
Source organism: Vachellia pachyceras (assembly GCA_025593235.1). NCBI lineage: Eukaryota > Viridiplantae > Streptophyta > Magnoliopsida > Fabales > Fabaceae > Vachellia > Vachellia pachyceras. The sequence continues at coordinate 2,737 of JANTPZ010140032.1, read as the reverse complement.
TCTGCCCTTGGAAATGATATCACTTTTACCCCTCCTTATGATAACACCGTCACTTTTACTCCCCTGGTAATAACATCACCTTTTATCTCGATAGAGTATATTGAATTCTCATCAAGCAAATAATCTCCAATGTCTTTTAGAGCATATCTTTCTTTCAGCTGAATTATGTATGGCACATTACCATCATGTAATATCTTTAAAACATATTCATCAAGTCTCTAATATCCCTTCTGAAAATGCTAAATCATTGCATCAAATCTCAGTTTCACCGTCCATTTGCATACCTACAAAAATCTAATTTTTTATAATATATATATATATATATCAAATCATGTAAAGTAACATGGAATAGATCATAAGAGACTTCCATTCCATTAAATTCAATTTTGTAACCAAAAAATCAAAACAAAAATCATGACTTTCAAAATAAGATGCAACATACACTATTTTTAATATCATGATTTTCTTAAACATGTTTCTAACATGTTAGGACCTTCAAGTATTTTCATGTAAATTTCACATACATTGAGCCATATGTTTAGGATATAATAATATCCAATAGAGGTATATTTTGTGTTTATATCCTTCCAAATTAGAAATTATTTTCCATCCACCACAAAATAATATACCTCATCATCATACCATTATTAAAACCTATGTTTTCACATCAATGTTCATATGTTTCATAACAACTTTATATTTCATACATTTGGACTACTGATCCATAATTCTCAATATTGAAATAATGCAATCATATTTTATTGCATCTTTTTCCTTTTTCTTTTCTGTTGGCCAATCACTTTTCTGTCATCCTTCTATGACAGATTCATATATACGATCCTCATTTGATCATATGATATTATTATTATCAAAACCGTTGTTGACAAATTTATCCTTTTCGGTTCCTTTTTTCTCATTTCGACATAACTTATCAATATCTCAATATTACTTTTCAGGTACCTGAACCTCTCTTGAGGTTTTATAACTAGTTATGTCTTGGCCTCTTCTAGAGTGCCAGCCTCCTCAATATAATCATCTTAAATATATGCTCCTCTTGATGCAAAGTATAATATTTGGAACCGATTGTTTATCATGCTTCAGGCATGTCTCACTTTCATTTATACTAATTGGAGCATTTTAAGCTAGAATATGAGAATTAGTAATTCTCATTTTGATCAGTAATTTGATCTAGCATATATTTTTACAATATCTCATGAATGCAATATTCGATGAACTTCTGGTTCTTACTCTTTTACTTGAGGATCTATATTTGATAGTAATAATGCATTCAATGTATTTGCTTTTCCAGCTACTCAATTTCTCCCTCTCATGTGGAAAACCTTGTCAAATGACGATTAACTAATAATGCAGTACAAGCCTCATAAACTCATTTGCTCTCTTTAGAAATATAATTTTGTTTCATTTAGAGACAAACAAGGAGGAGAATCTTGCCCAACATTTATCTCAGCTTTCCTTCTATGTGCATTATTGTGGACCAATAAGAATAAATATCGCACATTCAAATATTTAAGATGGAAAATATTTAGCTCCTGATCAAAAGCCAATTTCATTGGGAGAATTTTGTTGGCTTTATATGTATAAGCGATGCAATATATCAAATCAGATATACCAATACTGAAATAACAATCTTGTTCTCATAAGCATTGATCAAGCTATATATGGAGGCTTTAATAAATTATTATGGATCATATAATCTGGAAATCATGCACTCATAAACACAATGATTTGTTCGAACAATCTTGCAAACATCAGGATGCAAGTTATTAATACCACACATGTAACCATATTATAGATGCATCTATCAAATTTATTGAATACTTGTATGGTTTACATGTTTTTCAAATGGCCCCATATCTGTAAATATATTTCCAGAAATGTGAAGATCCATTTCAAATCATAACCAATGATCTTCTCATGATCCATATTCCATTGATAACAAGCATCACATATTCTATTGTGATGTCTATCCATGAAGAATCTTCTAGCTCTTCAATAGATGTCAATATGCAATTTTTGACAATATATTGTATCTTATATACGACTCAGATGATCAAACAAGTCATGCCAACAATAACTTTGTCGAGATCAGTAAACTTCTGGTTTACTATAACAACTTTTCAATAACATAACATTGATTTAAAATCTCAATATGATATTTATCATGACATCCAATTTGGGAGATCTGACATCCATTTTAAGAGATCAAAAGGTTTAACAATCTCCCCCTCATAAATGGAAATATATACAAAATTAGCTCACATTTGTATTATAATGATCTCCCCCTCAAGTGTGAGTCATGCTTTTCTTATTCAGTGTATTTCACTTGAAAGTCTTTGTGCTTTATAACTCCCATATAATTTTGGATTTCAATCCAATTGGGATATCATCTTTAGACTTTTGAGTAAATAAAAACTCTAATATAGATTTATTGGGCCATACTTTTCATCATCAATTTTTTTCGCCCATAAATTAAAAATTTATGTTAGTTCTTTCGGAACTAAACCAGTTCTTCATGAACTATATCAATTGTGTTGTAGATAGTTCTTTATGAACTAACATATATTGTTATATGACAATATAAATTTCATAGTTATTATTGGTTTCATAACCAATCAATCTAACCTTTTCCAAAGGATTGATATGTATCTTTCTATATGACTTCCGGTCATATTGTAACTTTTTCTCATAATTTCGATATCATTATAAAGCTCAACTT
>JANTPZ010140028.1:0-17228 GCA_025593235.1 Vachellia pachyceras | reverse complement strand
TTGAGTTTAATTGCATTAATTATGATTAATGATTATTATATGAAATTAAAGCCAATTAAGGGTATTCTTGAAAGAAGTTGGGATCAAAAGATAAACTCAAATTAAATATATTTATCAAAATAATTTTAAAAGATTCTGAATTCAAATTAGTAGATATATGATTCTGAGTTTAAATTAGAAAATCTAAGATTCTGAATTTGAAATTCAGATCAAGGACCACAACAAATCCATTTACTTTATATATTATAATATATTATATTATATTATTAGTTTATTATTATTATTATTATTATTATTATTATTATTTTGCTTGAAGGAGACGCTGGGAGACCACAAGCATTTGGAATCAATTCCAGGAGGCGCCGCAACACACAAGAATTTTCAATCTATCACGCCACTGATTCCATTCATTTGACATATTGGGCCAAATAAGCCTTGATCCCAAGCACTTGACCTGGCGCACACAAGCTTTAATCATTCATTCACAGAAGCGGCGAAAAGAAAATTGACAATTCCCCCATTCATTCCTACGTGGCCGCAGAGATTCCTTCATCCTCAATTCTCACGCCGCGCACAAATTCATTCACGCCACACGCTGGGTCCTGGGAGAGCAATTCAATCATCCAATCAATTCACCACCTCCAGGACGCAACAAAGTTCTTTCTCCCTCACGTCACTGTGCAGTCATTTTGGTCCACACGGAGGGCGTTCTCATCCTTAATCCATCACAGCTGCTATCCTCGTTCCTTCATCCACCAATAACCACTTCCAATGGTAGCAGCGTTTGAATTCCTGGGATTCTTGATGGCAATTCTTGGCTAATTCCTTTAATTCTCTGATTCAACAACAATGGCAGGAGTTTGATTCTTCAAAGGGGAGTTTTTTTTAATTACTTTAATTTCCTATCCAATAATTTTTTAACAATTCCTAGGTCTTATGATAGTTTTTCTAATTATTGGAACAATTTCTATTGTTTGATAGGATTTATTTTGGAGATTATTGTGACTAAATTATTGTTTAGAAATTGATATTGGATTGATTTAACTTTGATTTCAATTATAATATTCTGGTATGACATTTATATTGATTTCAGAGTTAACATTTTGTGATTTTCTAAGGTGGCTTAGGATCTTGGATCAAATAATCTTTTGCTAACTTTAATTCTATTATTTGAATTTAAGAGTTACAATCAAGTAGTGGTTTTATTATCCTTAATTTCTCTTTACTATTCTTGTGGTAGTTAGTAAATTGAAAGTTTGGAAAATATTTTGTGGTAATTCGAGGTGGCTCGGTTGTTGGATTAAAGATTAATTATAATTCTTTAATTCATTATTTTAACTCACATATCCATTGAAGTGATGATTGCCCATGTTGTTGAGTTGGAGGATTGATTATTATCATCGTTTATTCGTGTGTTTCATTTTCTATTTCTTTTATCAAAATTCATTTCAATTGTTTTCATTAAAAAATAAAAAAATATTTTAATTTCAGTCTAAGTTACTCGCATTCAATTATTAGGAATTAATTTCACTATTTTTCTGCTCCTCAAAGTGAACACGACCCGGATTGGTGCTATACTACATTAATTCAGTTAAATTATTTTTGACGCGGATCTAAGACGACTAACGGTTCGCTCGTCAACGATGTCGAGGTAGAATCTTTTGTCCAAGTGTATGTATATGAAAGCATGCGAAGTGATGCAGAGACACCTTTGTACCCTAGAAGTAAACATACAAGCTTGACGGGTACATTGCATTTGATGAACTTAAAGGCATCTTGTAGGTGGACCGACAGTAGTTTTACATCGTTGCTGCAGTTGTTGGGTGATATGCTTCCAGAAAACAATGTACTTCCCAATCGTATGTATGAGGCCAAGAAAATCTTATCTACAATGGGGATGGAGTATAAGAAGATACATGCATGTCCTAATGACTGTATACTATACAGAAATGGGTATGAAGAGCTTAGTAAGTGTCTGAAATGTAAAACTGCACGATACAAGGTGAGGAAAGGTGGTGATCGTGGTGATAAACTAGCTAAAAGGCAACCTTTGAAGGTACTGTGGTATCTTCCAATAGTGCCATGATTTAAGAGTTTGTTTGCCAATACAACAAAAGCACAGAAGTTGAGATGGCATTGCGATGAGAGAATATCTGATGGAAGGTATCTTCAACACCCAGCTGACTCTCCACAATGGAAGAAAATTGACGAAATGTTTTCGCAATTCGGAAGTGGGCCAAGAAACCTTCGGCTTGGGCTTTGTATAGATGGGATCAATCCATTTGGGACACTCAATAGTACACATAGTGCGTGGCCGGTGCTCATGGTGATATACAACCTGCCTCCCTGGTTGTGCATGAAACGTAATTATATGATGCTTACTATGATGATTTCTGAACAGAAACAGCCGAGGAATGATATCGATGTTTACTTGGCACCTTTGATTGAAGACTTAAAGAAGCTATGGGAGGAAGGCATTGATGTGTTTGATGCATACAGACAGGAGTCATTTAAGCTACATGCGATGATCTTCACAACGATAAATGACTTTCCTGCGTACGGTAACTTGTCAGGATACAATGTCAAGGGGCATAAAGCATGTCCGATATGTGAAGCAGACACACACTTAGCGATTTCATTCAACCTTATTTCAACCTTATTTTTATGAACATAAACAGATGCTAAAGAAGATGTATCATAGAAAGAATGACATGCAGATATCGAATGAACAGAATAAGACATTCATAGGATGGTTGAAGGAAAGGGTTTCTCATGACATTGATGCTTCTGAGATGACCAAATGGTTAGCATGGGGCCTGCATTTGAGGTGGTCACCTGGAGTGGTTATGACATAAATGGATATTCATTCTACACAAAGAGTCAAGATGGCAAAAGTACAGTGCAAAATAGTAGGGTGATGGTTGTAGCTGAAGCCATGCACTTTTCAAGTTCGAAAGACAAGAACCCTGTACTGGCATCTATAGCTTACTATGGAGTTATTGAAGAAATTTGGGAGATGACATAGAACAAGTTCAAATTTCCTTTATTCAAATGTATGTGGGTTAACAATAATGCTGTTGTGGTCGACCAATAGTTTGGATTTATCTCAGTTGATCTTGAAAGAGTTTGTTATGGAGATGAGCCATTCATTTTACCAAGTCAAGCCAGACAAGTGTTTTATGTCAAAGACCCAGCAAATAAAAAAATGTTGATTGTACTTCAAAGTAAAAAAACAAAAGGATGTTGATCTAACCTTTAACCTGGACGATACACCCCCTTTTACTATAAATCCGTCTAGACCACACGAAGCGGAATTGGTTGATGATGATCACTATGCTGTAAGACAAGATCACTGTGAGGGAATATGGGAAAATACATAAAGTAATGAGTTAATTACGAAATTTCGATATATTGTGTGTTATATGTGTTTACCTTAGTAATATTGTGTGTTATATTGATATCTAACGTTGATTTCTTAACAGAAATATGGCAAATTCTGATGAGTCACACAGTGATGGACACGTAGATGAAAACCCACTGCTGGTGCCAAATTCGATTGTGAAAAAGTTTAGGGGATGTACAACCATAGCCTCTTTGACTGCACGTCGTCGTCAATGAAAGGAAAAGCTGCATGTAGAATTCAATGATGATATGAATCCCACCGGTGATGAGCAAGATCGATTTATCAGCCATCTAGGGTATTTGGCACGGAGCAGAGTTAGCATACTGTACCTTTGCAAGAAATTTTGGTATGTAACTTTCAACACCACTTCATTTTCGTCTTCATTTCGATTGGTTCAAATGTCATTATAAAATGTTCACTTTGCAGCAAACATATGACGTTCCAGACACTAAAGAAATGAAGAAACATTGGATTGGGCTTGTTCGCATACGGTGGAAAGACTTCAAGAACAAGCTATCGCGATATTATGTTCGGGGGTCAAAGAAAGATGAAGACCCATATTAGAAATATCCGTTTGTCCCCCGAAGACTGGAGGCTATTTGTGGCGTCACGGAAAGATCCACAATTTCAGGTAACATACTTCAGTCATCTACATTTTGCTGCTATCACTGACTAAGATTTCCTTCTTATGCCTTAATAGGAATTAAGTAAAGCCAATAAACAGAAGGGTGCTGCAAACATCTATCCGTATTATTTATCTCGTGGCGGATACAAAAAGTTTCAGTAAAAGATGATGGAGGAGGAGCAGCAAAGATTAGAGGAGGCATCCTCCTCAGATCCCATCATTGTCGTCCAGGTCCCTGCTTCTCCTCCATATTACAAAAAATGGAAGGCAGCAAGGATGAAAGGTGGGAAGTACATCAATGAAGCAGTTGCTGAGGTGGCTGAAGGATTGTAAGTGCTGACATATAATAATCACATGATTGTTTGTCTTGAGTTTATTAGTACCTCACTTATGACGTATTATACGATGCAGGATGACCTTACACAGCAGGCCAGCCAAGGGACTTTCACTTAAAGTGGGAGGATGAACATCTTAGCGACTGCGATCGGAAGGCCAGATTACCCAGGCCAAGTTCGAGGGGAGTCAAGAGAAACGGGTATAGGAAAATATTTTGGATGACCATCTTAATAGTATACTGAAGCTCAGATTCAATCTAGAGTAGATGAGATGCCGCAATCACTTCAAGCTCAGTTTGATGCTCAAAGCCAGATGCAGAACCAGATGATGAAAAATAAGTGTGAGGAGATAAGAGCTTAGATGATTACTGAGTTGGGAGCTGAGATGAGAGCTGAGATGATTTATGAGTTGGGAGCTGAGATGAGAGCTCAGTTGACAGCTAAGATAAAAGCTGAGATGAGAGCTCAGTTGAGAGATGAGATGAAAGCTGAGTTGAGAGCTGAGATGAAAGCTGATTTCACAACTCTCCTGAAATCGAGGAAGCTGATTGATGAACTGAAGAATATCGATTCCCCTGTATTTCCCAGTAGCAAAGATAGCAATCATCCGCATGACACACTAGCATTGGGTGACCCTTTCCCTGATTTCCCCGCAGAAGAAGTTAAAGAGGATTGTACTCTCTACCTAGATTAGCTAATACGTGCCGTTGCCCATGCTTATTTGTACAGGCAAGCTACTACATACCACTCTATGCCAATTCCGAATAGCTTGTCTAGCGTATCGGTGACAGGTATTAAAGATGGTGAGAATAGCTCCGATGTTCCAGTCGCTGATCGAGAGGTGCTCCATTTCGGCCAAAGCAAGGGTTGCTTCATTCTTTGGCCGAAAAATTTCATTTCCACACCTACAACGCCTCACGAGGTACTAGCCACCTTATGATCTTAATTTTTTTCAGCATTAATTTATAATCTGTATTCTCTACTTTACTAGGACCCAGAAGAAGCTAAAAAATTCCCATCCTTGTCACGGCTTCGGCAGCTACGAGAAAAATTTACACCCGTGACCATGCAGATGGTTGATGGGATTCTTGGCCGTGGTGTAACATATGAATTCGTTATAGACAAGGATGATGTGAAACAATTCCTATCTCTGGAAGACCTCGATATAGCATGGATTTAATTTGCAATCTTGTAAGTTTTTTATATTCCTATCTTCAATTGATGATATCATTTTTTAGGTTTTATATAATTCAATATTTCCTTTATTATTGAACTCTTTAATAGGACCTTGCACAGTATTTGCGTCGACTTTTCTAGAGATGCTTTGTATGGATTTTTATGTCCTGCAAATACAATGAAGAATTACAATTCTGTAGAAAATCGGGTGCATTGCGTTGGGAGCACAATATGAGCAGACGTTAATCCAAAGATGTGTTGTCTAGTGCCAATAATCGAAAGGTATGGAATTATAGTTATCCCTTTAACACATTTAGCCTAATTAACTTGTTCTGCTAACGTTATTTTCATGTATATGTGCTGTTGTAGTCATCATTGGAGTCTCTGTGTTGTCTGCCCCCTCGTGAATACTGTGTATTAGTTTGGTCCGTTGTCTGGCAGAAAGGCAGGGACAGAGAAAAAATACGTTTTTGATACGTAAGTTTTTGTATTTCTAAATTATTGCTTTTAGCGATGTTTAAACATGTTTTTTTTTATATGTAACTATTGTCAATTCAATCGCAGTGCACTCAAGACATATCGAATAATGGGCGGTAAACGTGAATGTATAAATAAAAACACACAGTGGTTTTATCCAAAAGTAAGTAGTTTGACTTGAAGTTCTTTCATTGAAAGTCGTTTTATCCCTTTATATTTTTTGACAATATGTTTTTTATCTTTAGTGCCCTCCACAATCAGGCAATACTAAGTGCGGGTATTATGTCATCAGTTACATGTATAGTATCATTCAGAGCGGATTGAGTAGAGATTTGGAAGAGGTAATATGCAATCTATCAAATATTGATGAGTTAATTGTTTAGTTTGATGAATTTGGATTGTTCTAATAATTGTTTTTAAATTTGTAGGTTTTTAATAATAACGATACTTACATGGCTGGTGATATTGATTTGATATGAGATTTGTTGGCCAAACGCCTTCTTGATTTGTAGATAATGCTTATTTCTTCAAGGTGAATATATATAGTTTTAACTCTTCATGTCGACTTGTATAAGGTGAATTAGATTGATGAATTGTGTTACTCTTTCACAAATGTACAATGATATTTGCTCAATAAATGACAATGACTTTCATGTTTCGCTGCAACAAGGACTTCGTTTAGGTAGATATACATGTTTAACCCTGGTATGTGTTCATTATGACTGGAATTGATCTGGTGTATAAAATGTAACCGTAAGCTGAATTAGATGGGGTTAATAAAATAGAAGGGAATTTATAAAAAAAAGAACATTTGGCGCCCTATATAGTATAATAGGGCGCCGTAGCTTTGACCTACGGCGCCCTATATTGCAAGGAAGGGCGTCTTAGGTCTGACCTACGGCGCCCTTTCTTCTAATATAGGCGCCGTATATCATACCTACAACGCCCTTCCTTGCAATATAGGGCGCCGTAGGTCAGACCTACGTCGCCTCTCCTAAATAAGGCGCCGTAGGCCCAAACTTTCTACGCCCCTCACATTTACGCCCCTTGAGAAAGAGCGTCTATTGAATTAAAAATAGGGCGTAAAAAGTACCTTTTGTAGTAGTGGTAGTCTCAAGTAATAGTATTTATTCCTTTAAACCACCCAATTTAGTTTTTGAGTAACCTATATATGCATCAATTTGACACATTCTTCTTTCATACACACACGTACATGTATATAAATATATAGGTGAAAATAATGTCACACCTTCTCTTTTCTCGAATGGCTCTCTTCTCTACTAACCCCACACACTTCTTAACTACTACTTCCCTTTTTATTTTACCTTCATCTCTCTTCATGAAATGGAAATGTTTATTTAATACCCTCTTTCTAGAACTTCTTCTTTCTTATTCATTTCATCTGTATTACTTTTGCTTTAATTTCACTTAAGACGTGCCACATTTATTCTTCTGATGCTTTTGCCACAAGGGTGTCCACCATTTTCTTCGTTTTATTACGTTATGAGGAGAGAAATTTCTGTTTTAAGCCACTCCTAGTAATTTTCCATGTACTTTTTTGAAAAAGCTTATTTACTCCCCATAAGTACATTTAACAGTGTTTTTCCGTAAAATGAGATAATCTCCTACATATATTTACCCCGACTTACGTAAAAGTACTTCTTTACCGTGTTCGCAAACGGACACAAAATCCACATATTATATACTGAAAATATGCAGCTATATATTTCACTATTTTATAAAATATAAGGGGATATGATACACATTTAGTTTAATTCTATACGTTACACTTACTTGTAATCCCGGTGCATTTTGTTAATCCAATTTGTCTTATTGTTATAATAAAGTAATCTAATATTATTCTAATTATAATATAGCAAAACAAATTAAATAATTATTTTAATGAAATGAGGACAGAAATAAATTTCTGTTTTAAGCCAATTCATAGTGATTTTCCATATATTATATATACTGAAACTTTGTAGCTATATTTTCACCTATTTTATAAAATATAAGGTGATATGATGCACATTTAGTTTAATTCTATGCATTTCACTTACTTGTAATCCCGGTGGATTTTGTTAATTCAATTTGTCTATTTGTTATAATAAAGTAATCTTACATTATTCTAATTATAATCCAGTTAATCAACATTAATCGGAAAAAATTCTTATTTTAATTCCATTTTATCCTAACTTTTACCTGCACTAATTATTCATCAATAGATCGGAAAGATAAGACAGTTTTACAATTCGTTAATTTGTGTGTAAAATAGTTCAGCTTGTTTGGCAAAGCGTTGAGGAGAGTCAAAATCATGTTCAACAATATTTTTCTACAAAACGATATAATCTCCTTTAGATATTTACATCGATTTACGTAAAATACTTCTCTACTACATTTTCAAACGTACCCATTGTTGATTTGCTGACTTGATTAATAATTTTTAATATAAATTAAACTTACAAAAAATAATTGAGTCATTCATGTGCCTGTCGGTTTAAGCAAAAGGACTCATTTAATTAATTTTGTGGAGTTCAATGTGCACCGATTTGTTAAGAACTTAAGATTCAGACAACACACTAAAAGACAAAGGCTATAATCATGTTCTTGAATGTGTTAATTAGTTAAAGATTATAAATTGTACTAAATTGGAATTAGTTGATTTAAATATCGTTTTCCTTCCTTGATTTGACGTCACTGGCTCCACATGAACTGAAGTTAACTGTCTTCCACTAACAAGTCTTCGTCAGAGGCTTCATTTTCACTAATCAAGATGATTAGGGAAGCTTAGTGGTTCATTCATTGCTACTAATCGTTATTACGAGGGGAAAATATTTTTGGGATAATTACCCAGAGGTCCCAAGTAAGGGAATGTGTTACAAAATGTTCCAAGAAATTTAAATGGTAGCTGTTTCATTTGCAAATTGTACTTCTCGACTTGTAATTAACAACTTCTTAGAATCATTTTGTAACGCATTCCTTTTTTGGGACCTCTAAGTATCTCTCCCAATATTTTTCCTTAACTTCTTTTTGGCCAAATAGATTTTGCCTTAACCGTGAAACAATGAAAGAAGGGTAGGTGAAAATAAAGGGTAAAATAGTGACAATAAAAATAGAAAAGGGAAATGAATCAATAATTCAAATGATTTCAAAAAAAATTGATTTTTATACCTACATTTTTATTTATAAAATACAAAAATTTAATGCTGTCATTGTTTAAGGAAAAGAACTATCAATAAAAATTTTTGCTAATAGGATGATAAAGATAATAATATTAAAACTCAAAAGATAAATGATTGGGCTATTAACGAGTGAAAATTTTAATGATTGAGATGCATGAGTTATAATTAAGGAACTGCACTAGTGGTAAATTAAAAATTGAATGATTATAAAAATAATTTTTCCCCAAAAGTATATCTTTCTGAAGTTAGACCTATAGAAAGGATTTTATTTGTTGCTTCTTTGAGTATCTTTTTATATTGGGAGAATTACCCTCAGGTCCCAAGCAAGACAAGTAAATATAAAATGGTCCCAAATATTAGCCTTAAATACAAAATGGTCCCAAAGATTCACAAAATTACAAAATGGTCCCAGGAATAGCTGCTCAGGTTGTAAATGAAGGCTGCTGAGATTGTCACAAACAACCTCTAACAATCTCAGCAGCCTTCATTTACAATCTCAGCAGCATTCATTTACAACCTGAGCAGCTATTCCTGGGACCATTTTGTAATTTTATGAATCTTTGGGACCATTTTGTATTTAAGGCTAATATTTGGGACCATTTTGTAAATGCAACTCTTCCTTGGGACTTGAGGGTAATTCACCCTTTTATATTCATATTGACATTGGTTCTTTAAAATTCTTTGTTGCTTCTTTGAGTATCTTTTTTCCTGATAAATTCATAATTTTTAATTTTTCTATAATAATAACAATAACAAAAATCTATATGATTGAGTTGGATAGAAAAATTAAAAATTTTTAAGAACTAATTATAATGGTTTAAATTTTTTGGATAAAGAAATAATATTAGAATAATTAATTTTATTTAAAGCCCATACTACTTAAATTTGAATTAATTGGTAGGTTCAAAATTCAAAAAGAAGTTTGTCCAAAGTAGAGGAGACTGAAGATTGTGATAGCTGTAGTGAATAATGCAAATAATGCAGAAAAAAAAGGTACACTCAATAAGAGCAGTCATGAACCCCACCAACTTTTCCGGTCTTTAAATATTGGGTTTGTTTGGTATTCCATTTAGAAAAATTAAAAGTACGCTCTACAGTATTTTTTCATAAAATAAGATAATCTCCTTCATACATTTACCTCGTAAATGGTAAAAGCATTTCTCCACCGCGTTCTCAAACAGGCTCACTAACATACCTACGTTATATATAATGCATGCTTAAATTAGTGATGGAAGCTACTTTTCTAACATGATTTATAATAAGAGTTTTAAACGGCATCCAAACATGACCATATACATTAGACTTTACTTGTACGCATCAAAACAATATGCCTTTACATATACATTGCACACACAAAAATGTTGATGTTTAGCTCAAACTCGGGGCTTCTTCCTAGCATAGCGAGTGGTAGTGGCCTTGGGAATCATATTTAAAAAAAAAGTCAAACATATATTCAACGATATTTTTTTATATAATTTAACTTTTAAATGATAAAAGCAATTTTCCACTTAATTAAAACATCTTTCTCTTGATTTTTGGTCAATTACATCAAATCAATCTATGGTACAATTTTTTTCCTAGCAATCTTCAAGACCCAGTACAACCTAATTATAATATTTTTATGTGCCATTAGTGTTTCTATTAATATTATGCTCATCTTTCTTAAATAAAAAAAATGTAGTTTTACCCTATATATACCATTTAAAATAAAGGTTACATGATTACGAGAGTAATTATTACTTTTTCATATAGATTTATAATTAAATGATGATATGTTGAAAATAGAACATATCACCATATGTGATTGAAAAACTTAACATAAATAACCTAATATGCGTATGGTCTTGACTTTTTTTATACCTTCAACTGAATGACCTCTTATTTATCAAATTATATATGATACACTAATTATTGATTTGCAATATATTGATTCAAACATAAACAAAAATTATTGAAACAAATTAGTTGGTGAATGTTTTGCAGAATTTAAATAAAAAGATAAAACTTTACACATAATATTAAGCTAATAATTTTGTCTGAGTGAATGATTGAGAATCATATGTCATACCTACAATAATGATAAAGTTTAATAGCGATTTTTACTTTGAAAATTTTTTTAGATGCAATAACACATGGAAGTTTTAAATATGCTCAATTTCGTCTAACAGTTAGTTTACCGTTAGTTTTGATCTCAACTTCATTGGGTCAACTAATAATGAGGGCAAAATTGTTACGTTTTTATAATTTGGAGAATATTGAACCTATTTAAAACTTCAGAGTAATATTGCACCTAAAAACTTTCGGATGCCCAATGATATATCTTGAAAACTTCTGAAGTAAAAATAGCATTTAATCCTAATAACAATAATACTTCGTTCCAATTTTATCACACGTCCTCGAAGGGACATAATAACAATAATACTTGTATATCATTTCTTTCTTTCTTTTTTAATTTAAAGGGGACTTATATATCATTTTTTTTTGGAATAGATTTTGATTTGTTAGGCCATTCGTTTGTTTGTTGAAATATTGTTTTGCGAGAATGAGAATACAATTTAAAATATTTTTCTCCTTTATATTTATATTTGGCAGGATTAATATAATATAAAATGAAAAAGAAAGATGACCAAATGATGTTAAGTTGTTATAATATACTACCAAATGTGTCTTTTTAGTGCAAAAATATATTTGGCCTCTTATCAATAATATCTTTAGATTGATGATATGTTATTGCAAAAGCACATATTGCTTTAAATTTAAATAAATTTTCATTTTCCTCCTTTAATTTTATAAAATGTTTTTTCCGTTCACTAATACCATTCATTTCATCAACAAAAAAATTATTTTAAAATTTTAAATGTGAACCAAATATCCTAAGATGGTGACTTAATAAGTTCAATTTCTTAAAATGATAATAATTGACACAAAAAATTATCATTTAATACTAATCGTGTCATGGTCAGAGTACCAAAAAAAATGTTTTTATAGAATCAAAAGATTAAACTAAAACTTTGTAAAATTAGAGAGTAAAAGTTTGTTTCCCCCATATTTGTAACTCAAACTCATGTTTGCCAATCTATAGATTTAACTGATTTTTCTCCTTTTCATTTTTTTTTGAGAATCACAAGGGAATCACAATCTCAATCTTTAATGGAAGATTGATGGATAGATTAGCGATGAGGATTGTCTTAATTGCAATGTTGGATTTGATCTTTATTGGGTTTCTCCAGGTTTGGAATGATCTGAAGCTGAAGGGATCGTTGCATTTCACCTTGTCTCAGTTAAGAAGAAAATGCAAAAGCAGAAGTGTTGGCAAGACAATGGCTTTTATATCCAGATTGCAACTTCTTTAATTTGACAAATTTGTGCAGGTGTGGATTAACAATGAAAGCTACTTTTCCAACGTGATTTATAGTCTACAAAATAAATATGTAAGAAGAGTTTTATCTCGATTTATACAAATAAAGCATACTCTTCTAACACCATGACAAATAGACACAATGATATAGTGTGTGTTTGGGGACTCCGTTGGGAGAACGGAGTTTACAGATTTCTAGATGGTTTTACGGATTTCAAGATGGTTTTTATGGATTTCGAGATGATTTTTACGGATTTTAAGATGATTTTGTTTCGGCTTGCGAGCTCCGTTTTGGGAACGAAGTTCCCAAACAAGCAAATTGGTTTCTTCTTCTTTTTACCAAGAAAAGAAAATGATTAGAGGAAGTACATAGAACCGACTTTCATTGGAATCCATGTGTTGGATTTCCATTTCCATATCAAAAGTGGCAATTACCAATCATCCATGGGTATGAGAAGGGTTTGATCACCCTACCTCCTAGACGTTTAAGTAAATGTCTGACGGTAATTAACAACTCACCCTACTTAACATTGGTATAATCTAAGAGAAATAGATATTTCACTCTACCTTTGGATTGAATCATGGGTAAGTTCAACACCTTTCCAAAAATTTTCATTTAAAAAAGGTGGTAATTTGCTTCCACCAAGGAGGGTCTTGTTTCCATTCATACAAGCCAAACATGCACATCTCTCTTCCTTCTTATTCCTTCGTATATTGCCTTTTTTAAGTCTTTTATGATATCAACCAAATGGAGATTCAAATATATGCCTAAAACAAGGGTTAAAGTGCCAATTTAGTATGAAAGTTTCCATGCGAAACATGTTATGTTGAACTTTTTTATTTAAAATTGTTCTGAAAGTTCTCTTTGCCATTAAAAATGTTTGACTATCAATGTCATTAACAGTTAATGTTAGTGTTTTTTAATCAGAATAGAACAATATTATTAAATTTTGAAACTTTTTGGATGACATTAAACCAAAAAAAAATTCTGTACAAATTTATTCTTTAATTTGTTTTATTTTGCTTTACTTACACTTTTAAGTTAAAAATTATTTATATTTTATATTAAAAGGATTGGAAATTCAAAATTATTTTGCTTTATAATTACTCTAAATATACCTCTAAGACAAACAATTCAGGTTGCTTGTAAAGATTTCAAATAAAGAATTCCGAGATAAAAATTTGTACGAACAAGATTATTTTTTTTTGAAAGATTGAAGTTCAGAATATTATCATATTAATTAATATAAGACCACCGACTATGTGTGTGCTTGGGAATTCATTGGGAAAAAGGATATTACGGATTTCGAGATGATTTTACAAACTTCAAACTACTTTTTGTTTTGACTTGCATACAGTATTGGAAAAAAGTTTTCCCAACGTGACGTGAGGGAGAGAGCAGGGTTGATGTTCAAAGGATTAAAGAGACAATTAGTTGAAAAATGAAATGGAAAGCACACCCCACAGTCAAACCAACACACAATTTCATGTTTGGAAAATATTTAATAATTTATTCGTATTCTCACAAGGTGAAACAATATTAAATTCAGATTAAATTATTTAATGTAGTCACTATTCAGGCAAAAATAGACAACTAAGCAAATAGTAATGGTACGTAGTCGTATTTACTGTGCAATACAACGAACTATTATAATCATAAATAGATATATAGATAAATAATTATTACGTAAAACTTAATTATCTAACTCAACTATCGATCGGCACATTGAATGACATGATAAGATATGATGAATGATTATTTGCAATAATTAATGCTCAAAGCTGCTATGTGTATGTTTGGGAATTCCGTTAGGAGAATGGAGTTTACAGATTCCGAGGTATTTTGTGGATTTTGAGATGGTTTTACGGATTTTAATGATTTTTACGGATTTCGAGATGGTTTTTACAAATTTTGAGATGGTTTTTATTTTGGCAAGCATGTCTCTTGAAAAAAATGGCTTTCCAAACAGGCACTATATCAGCATTGAAAATGTCCATAACTAACACTTAACAGCAACATTTTGTATTTTAATGGAAATTTGAGTAAAGTATATATTGGTGTTATTCACAATTGAATCATTATACTTTTTTGTTTAAATTTTAGCCAAAATGCAGAGAGTTGCTAATCTGAATCATCCACATATATTAAAATATTGGTTTGGATTTACTGTCTTATTGGTTTGGATTTGGCTTGTCATGGTGAGGGTTTAACAATCCGTTGTAAGAGTAAGATTACACAAACCGAGATAAATATGTGAATAATTTTATCTCGACTCATATACAATATACAATGTTTCAATGTAAATCTATACAGTAAAAGTAGATATTATATAAATATCTCTCAAAATTCATTAAATTTATAAAATCCCCCCTCCCAACTTAAAAAAAAATATCCCATTATAATATTTTTAATAAAATAAATATTTACGATTTTTTTAAATTACAGATGCATCCATTTCATTTTTAGTGAAGCCATATATTTATCTGCATACTTTCAATAACATCCAAAAAAACTTACTTTAAATTTAATTTGAGGGAAATTCATATATAAATAATTTACAAATAAAGAAAAAGAATAAATGAATCAATTGTTTATAATTATTATATAATATCAAAAACAGCAAATAAAACCAACGAAACATTAAATAAATCACATTGATCATCTTTATAAGGAACGTAGTTACGCCAAATTTATTATATTAATTAGATTAAGTTTTTGAACTACCTGATAGGTCTTATTTTTTATATGCATTAATAGTTAAAAAATAACAATAATTATTATTGGGCTTGTTTGGGAAGTTCTTTGGGATATGAATTTTATCTCAATAAACATAAGAATGAATTTAGAGAGGGAAACGGCCTTTCTAAACAAACCCATTATGCATTACAATGCAATTTCTCACCTATTTTTGCTAAAAAAAATTGTTTAATTTATATTTACTCCTGAATATTTTATCTGTGTCACCCTGGTCAAGCAAGATAAAAGAGCAAGCCACCTTCTCCAGAGTCAATCAGAAGCACAAGGAATCATCCCCTGCACCACGCCTCCACCAACACACACACCCCCTCTCTCCTTCGCTCTCTCCAGCTGTTTTCTTCCCCACTACTTCCTTTAACCCCCTCTTCCATCTTTATATATCCCCTTCCTCCTTCTCCATCCACCACATTCCCCATTTCTCTCTCTGAATTCCTCTGCTTCAGGTCAGCATCCGCCCCTCTCTCTCTTTCTATATCCATAGTTCATCTGCTTTTTCTCTTTTAGTGTGCTTTTTTTTAATGGAGTTTCTGAATCTGCTTGTCTAGATCTGTGTCTTTGTTTACTGTGGGTTCATGTGCATTGTGTCGCTATGTGCTTGGCCGCTCTTTACTGTTGGTACTTGTTTGCTTTATTTGACTTGAATTTCCACGAAACTTCCTGGGAAAATGTGCTTGTTGTGGATTCGATTTGCGTGATGAGGACCTATATTCGTAACCATTAAGCTTAAGCAACCCTCCCTGTGTTTCTGATCTCTCTCTCTCTCTCTCCGCGTCGTCGTCTTCGCGTCTGGGTCAGTAGAGCTAAGATTAACGGAGCACATTTAAACCTTATTTTCTTTCATCGGATCTGCATTTGCTTTACTTTCTTTTTCACGTTTTTTCCCTATTTTTGTTGCACTGCATTTGGATTTAGATCTTCTCTTGCTCGGCTCTAATCTTCTTACCTCACTCTCGCTTTTTTAAGATCTGGTTTCAACAATTTTGTTGCTCTCTAGTAACAAAAATTGAGGTTTTGTACTCTGTAATGCGCTTTTAATTTACAGATTGTATTCGCTTTTGGATTCAAAATGATGCTGATTTCACTTTATTCTTGCACTATTTAAAATTTTCCGTGAATGATATATACATACACACTTTAATTGAGTGCTTTGCAATTTGGTTCCGTTGCATGCGTCATTTTTCTTTCAATTTGGTCCTTTGATTTTTTTTTTTTGGCAAAATAAAAAGTCCTTTGATTTAACCATTCTGTTTCATTTTCAACCAAATGCAGCATCAAATTTAGCGATCTAACAAAGTTCATTGACGTTTTTTATTTGACACACTGGTAATATTGTAGACACCGTGTTACAGGAACCATATTGGTTCTGCAGACATCATTTTCTTCCAATTTGAACATCGAAACAACCTATCAAAGTTAGTTGACAGTTCAGTTCTGATTTGTCATACTTGGTAACATTCTAGGCCTATTGTGTTACAGGAATTTGGAGAGGCGAATCATATTTGTTTAAAATGGAGTTTTCCATGATCTTCACGTTTAGCACTACTCTGCTGCTGCTCTTGTCTCCGGCATTTGGCAAAACTGCTAGCCCGCCTTCACTCAGCCCAACCCCTGCACCGGCACCTGCGCCGGACTATGTGAACCTCACCGACCTCCTTACGGTGGCCGGACCATTCCACACCTTCCTTGGCTACCTACAATCCACCAAAGTCCTTGACACATTCCAAAACCAAGCCAACAACACTGAAGAAGGAATCACCATCTTTGTACCCAAAGATGGTGCCTTCTCATCCCTCAAGAAGCCTTCACTCTCCAAACTCACACCTGACCAGCTCAAACAAGTCATCCTCTTCCATGCCCTGCCTCATTTCTATGCACTAGCTGACTTCAAGAACCTCAGCCAAACCGGCTCATCAA
>JANTPZ010140027.1:0-11833 GCA_025593235.1 Vachellia pachyceras | reverse complement strand
GTGGGAAAAATAAGAAAAAATAGAAAAGAGAAAAGCTAGTTTTCAAATGGAGGTTTTATAATCAAAATAATTTTTCTAAAAATTTTTTATGTTTATACAAAACCATAATTTTAGATCAAAACCTAAATTTTATAACCAAACCTTAAAAATAACTTCGAAACAAGCCCTTAAATGCAATTGCACAGAATTGTACATTTAGTGTTGTGTGACTTGATATGGGTGGGGGGGTCGGGACAGATATAGAGGTATTTTGATGACCTCTCCTGTTGATCTCTCGCATGTTTGAAGTATATAAAAAAATTGGAAAAAATTGTTTTTATTAAAATTTTATTAGTGAAAATAATTTAAATTAGAGTTATCGGTATTATGTGCATACAAACTTATTTCTCAATTTTCATTAAACACCTATCCAACTTATGAAACGTCATTACAAAATTGTTTAAACCTCTCTTTTCATTCTTCTCTTTGTTGATATAAAATGACAAATAATAATCAATAACTCTTTCAACAATTTATATTATACCCCCTCCAACATAAGCATAAGAATGTACTTGTAGTATAATTTATATTAGAAATAGAATTTTATATCTTAAACCGGACGACTATAAAATTATAAACCATTTATTTCTTTTATAAAAGGTTAATATTTTGGACAGCAAGAAGTAATTAGGCCTGCGTCTCTCTCTCTCTCTCTCTCTCTCTCTCTCTCTCTCTGTGTGTGTATATATATCTTCTGGCACTTGCACCTATATTTATGACAGAGATTTCTCTCTCATCCATAGGTGATATAGGTCAACCACAGCTATACTTCTAAATCATATATACATACTCCAAGTGTATTAAACCTGTATATATTCTCATTCTATGCATAATAATTAGTTAGCTTTCCTCTTACTTTTGATGTGATTTTATCTAATTTATAGAGATAAAAATTTGAGTAATTATTTATGAAACTTTTAAATATCTTAGTTTGTAATATGGCAAATAGCATCCAATACTTGGATGAAATTTTTTATGACATCAAACATATGAGAAATTGATGTTATTTTTTGCAGTTCTTCCAACACTCTTAATATATTTATAATATTGTATCCAGCACTCTGAATTATAAATAAAATCAGGGTACCAGATGTAACTGAAAAGATGAATTCTTTAAGTTGTAAGTAGATGAATTTAGATTTAAATCAATCTAAAGTTAAAACTTTGCATTAAGTAGTGATATTTTAAGGAACATATATATTTAGTGTAGCAGACATAAGTTGATAGAGTCGTGCCTCATTAAAGGACCTGAAGAAGTTCGTTAGAAATGTATTATTTTTAGGGTGACAAGAGATGCCTATTAAAGAATGAATACAATGATGTAATATTTTCACGTGCAAATGTTCTCATCATGAAAAACGAAAAAAGAAATAATAATAATAATAATAATAATAATAATAATAATTAGCATGTGATTTTATTTGATTAATTAAGGAATGAAGCAACTAATTAACTAACCAGTTTCTTTCGCGATCGACCTGATCAAACTCAATGGGCTTATCAACGATCCTTGAGTTTCCTTTTGCGGTTCGATAACGAGAGAGAGAGATCCAAATCTGATTGTGAACCATTCGCCACAGCAACAGAGGAAGAATAAAAAAAGTTGATACGTCCCTCTCACTTCTCTCCTTCACAAACATCAAATATGTGCTCTGAATCGCCCATGGAGCCAACAACACATACTACAAAACAAAAAAGAAAATAAATTCAAGTCACGAGATCGATACAAACTCACCCATGAATTAACCAATACTACATGATGATGATGATGCCATCAACACATGTTCTTTCAAAAGACCAACAAAAAATCTCCATTGCCATCATGGACCCAGAGAGAGAGAGAGAGAGAGAGTATGGATGTAACCAGCACGTATTCTTAGAAAACCCATGCGAAGCTATCGGTTAGAGGTGGAGAGCTTAAGGCTTTATAAGTCACGAGACCAGTTAGCTCAGCTAAATCAAGAACCTATGCAGTACCATCAACACACATTCTTGCAAAGACAAAAAGAGAATCTTGATGCCCTAGAGAGATAGTATGTAAGAAACATAAACTCTTATGACAACCAGGTTCTGAAAGCTAGTAGTTAGAACTAGACTTATAAGGTGATTGCTTTTAACGTTAACATTTTCGGTGTAATGTAGTCGAATACTTTGAAGCTGTTCGTGAAGATGAATGCAAAGGTGGTATTTTTTATACTTTGTCACACACACACACACACACACACACACACATGTATATGATATAATAACTCCGAAGGCTGAAGAAACAGATCATGCAATATGAATAAATAAAATAAAGGGAAATTTCTTGAACACGTTACACGTTATATATTTAATATAATGCACTCTCTATTGGGTGTTTCTCTCGTGTTTTGCATGGTAAAATGAATAGAAATGTATTTACATGCACCTTGGAGGCGTGGGGGAGGAAGAGGAAGAAGAAGAAGGAGAGAAAGCTGAAACCTTAAAGCTTCCAAGAGGCTTCCATGGCCAGTCGGTGAGGATCCCAGGTCTTGAAGCCATAACTTTGCGTCTGTCTCTGAACTTAAGTTTTGTTTTGATATATCACCAAGAGACACACACACATATATACAATCACAAACACTCTCTCTTAGGAATGTCTCGCTTTCCTTGAGACACGTGGTGCCTCACAATTAATACACACAACTACCACCAACCTTCATCAGATCAAACCAGGCCAACTGGGTTTGAAAATATTATTAAATTGTTTATCTTATTTTCTTTTTTCCCATGATTATTAAATTGTTTATCACCAAAATGTGATCGAAATAAATCACTCTCCAATATTTCAGATCAAGATAACCCTTTTGGTGATAGAAAGAGAAAAAAAAAATCAACACATTATCATGTATACAGCCAAACACGCAACTGCATCGATAAAGGGCTACATACTTTAAACAGTAATATTGTCTAGTCGGAATCCTATGTACTATGTAATATGAAAAAATTTTATTGACACGGTTTAATTTACTGTATCTGTGTTAATACAATTTTTAATTTCTTAATATTTCTTTCATTTTGGTTTTGATTTCTTAAAGGGTAAAATAATATGGGTTTTTACTAAATTATAGGGACTAAACTACTTCAAATAAAAATTAAATTTAAAGAATTAAAATCTATGGTTTAAAACTTGATGATCAAAACCAAAATAAAGATAAACTTTAGATATCAAAGATTATATTTATCTTTACTAATTTTAGATATGGTCGTAATCCTTAATTACTAATTTTATATATCGTTGTTAAAGGCTCAAAGCTAGTTAATTTTATGTGGCTTCCATACTTATATTAAGTTATCTTTAATTTCATTTTTATTTTATTGTATTCCATATTTTTTATGAGTATCTAGCGTCTTTTCAGGATCACATTACTAGATGTCTGAGCAATTGACAAATTCAATTCACATGAGTATTGGCCCAGCAATATTAGGGGTTGCCTTATTGCCTTTTAGTAGGCATGGAAATAGGTCAAGTTAGACCATACTTTAAATAGGCCCAACCTTTTTATTAAACATGTCAGGCCAGACTATGCCTTAAACAGGCCAGGTAGGAGGCCACCTCATAGGGTCTATTCTATTTCCACCCATAGCTTTGATTAATTATTGTGACCGCATATTTAGAACTTAAATATGAGATAATATGTTAAATATGGATGCATTTATTAATATACATGTATTTATAAATAAGTGTATACATATTTATATTTATATTTAACTAACACGTTCTGTATTTATAAATAAGCGTATACCCCACGTTCAGCCTTTCACATCTATTGGTCTCAAAAAAAGAAGAAGAAGAACGTGGGTATGGGTTGGCATGCGGTTACATATTTACATAGCTTTTATATATTGAACATTTTATTCCTTATGTGTTAAACATTACATGTTGCTAATTAAAATAATGAGTTGCAGGGCAATTTTGTCCTAAAAATTGTCGTGTATAGGTGCCACTGATTTGCGAAATTTTTTAGTTAAATGTCACATCAAAAGTGTTTAAAACAGAACAATGAAACCCATAGCTATAAAAAAAAGTACTCCCTCTCATCCTTAATTAGTAATTACTATAAAGATTTCTTGCACACTTCAAAATATATTATGCTTTATGCATAATTTTTCCCCTTAATATATCCATGAAACGATAACATTTCATAACTAACGGGCCTAACTCCTTTAGTTAATACTCCATTTGATCCTATTATAATTTAATTCTAATTAATTCACACCTATAAATAAAAAATTTGAAATATTGAATTTGCCATAGAATTCGATTGATATCTAATATCATAATTACTAACTACACTATACTCCAATATCGTATTATTAATTATTTCTTTTCTCACCAACCTTATTAAATATGGGCATATATACAGAAATATTTAATACTTCTTAGAACTAATAAGTGCCTTACAAAAAAAAATCAATAATACCTTTTAGCTAGTTGGTGCCTTGTGATCAGGACCAAAAGTAATAACTTCGGATGAGGAAAAGTTTGAAATTTCACGTAAAAGAACTAATTTTAACTAACGTTTTAATTTGTGTAGAGTAATTATTTTGAGCTTATGGGAAGGGATTAAAATTATGCATGTACTATGAAAACTTTTGTTAGTAAATAAATAAAAACAAAAGAAAAGGACCGAGAGATTATCAATAAAATGCAGTTCCTTATTAGATAACGCGTAGTTTTCTCAGTTATTTAATTAAACAGAGTGATATAAATGATAAAACTACATACGTTCGTTAAGCCTCGTACTTTTTTAGATTTTAATTAAGTCCATGAGCGTCTTATTATGTCCCTATATAATTAATAAACTTTTTATTTTTAACAAACGAGTCCTTTTTACACTTTTTTTTTTCGATTACACCTTTTTTACACTTTTCTGTCTTTATTTTCTCATATACAACAAGTCCTTATGTTTAGGTTTAGTCATTTCTTTGTTATATGTTGAGTTTTTTAAAATTGGGTACACAGATAGTTAAAATTGTCCCTCTGAACAAATAATTCTTTTTAAATTTAAATTGGTCCCTGTAAACAATTAATTCTTTCTCACGTGATCGTATATTTTTTGACTCATTCTTAGTTTTGTTCCAATAAACTTTACTATCCATCTTTTTCATGTTTGCAAAGAAAAGGACACATCAATAGTGTTTGATTTAAATGGAATAAATGCAGAAAAATAATATCTTCCAATGGTTTGTAAGTTTTGAATCTTGCAGGGGAAATCAATTAGAAGAAGTATTTCTTATATGGGCTTGATGACAATCCTTAAATGGAAACTAACAAATAATACTATGAGTTAAAACAAACAAAATTGTTGAACAAAAATATAATAAAATTAGAATAGTAACATAATAATGTTATTTGTTAGGGGGACGAATGAGATTAGTTTTGGAGGCATGCCTCTTAACCATAAAAATTATGACATTTTTATATTTGAATTTACTGTATGAGATTAGTTTTGATGCAGATCACGCGATTTACCATCATATTCCTTAATTCAAAGGTAGGAGATAACTATTAGTACCCCTTAAATAGCTCTTTAATTCAAGCCTTAGGGAAAATAAAATTATGCCGATCAAAACTTTCCATAATTCAAGCATAATTCGTTTTAAATTTGAAATATTTTGATAACATTTTAAAACGCTCATTAAATAAATTGACTAGGAAGAACGTAGTTCGTCGTTTAAGGGAGTTCCTAAGCTAAAGATTGTGAATAAAAGGAAATCATATTGGGAAAACCCTTTGTTTTTAGTTGGGACCTCAGTTGCCTCAAATTCAAATTAATTGGTAATATCAGATATTAGATATTTCCTTTAGACTCTGTTATTATAAGGGCATCTTAATTAATTTACATAAATTAAAAAATTGGTAAACATTAATTAAGTGTTAAAAACTTTGTGATTTTTCAGCAGGACCTCCAATCAAGTAAAAAAAAATGATAATTCTTTTCACCCCATGTTTTCATTAGGAAAAGAATTGGTCCACTAGCCTGTAGTCTCTTATCATCTGAGTAAAAAAAATGACAAATCCTTGTTGTAAACTTTAGCATGCATGCCTAAATTTTATATAATTTATAGTTTAACAGTAATAGATTAAAGTTGTAAAAGTCTAAGTTAAGAGTAAAATATAAAACATTTTTTAAAATAAATTACACATATATTTCATTAGTGTTTACTTTGTTTCATCCTTAATATAAAAGCTAATTTAGATGTATTACTTTGTTATTAAAAATAATAAACTACTTCATTTTATCTATCAAATTTATAATTTTGTAACAAACTATTACTATTGACTATACACATTAAAAAGTTTCCATAAGAGGCCATTTCAATGAAAATAATTAAAGAAGGTACTTTAAAAATACATATTTATTTATGAATAATTAACTTAACTAATTTTTTAATATCTACAAATTAATTTTGTAACTCCTACATTAACAGTAGGATGGAGTACAAAATATGTTCCATCAAAGGACTTTGAGCTAGGAGCTGCCATATACATAAAGCTAAAGAGGAAGAAAAAGATTTAATAAAAAACAAAAGAGAGCGAAAATCCATACGTTATAATGGTCCAAAATGTTTGTGTGATATATAATTGCAAGTTGCCAAAGTATATGTTGTATCCAAAAGATTTCTTTTTGTCACCATTTGTTATATTGTGTGGTTTAGTGTAATTCCCAAAGGAATCACGAGGCCATGCTCTTGTTTGAAGAGTGTGTGTGTGTGTGTGTGTGTGTGTATTCACATGTGTTCAATCAATTTTTGGATCGGAGAACTATTATATGTCCCAAGAAATTGATCTAATGGTCAAAAAAAAAAGTTCCGATAACAAAAGAAGTATAAACTTATTATCATATATTATGTTGAAATTTGTTATTGCTTGCTTTTAAGTTGTTATTAGATTTTTAAGCAATTAAATATCTTTTTGCAACTTTATGGTGATTCTCCTCATTTTATTCCCTAAGGTTTGCTTTGATTTTTTTTTTTGTGTGGACCATGAACCTACCTCACCTTAACTCTAAAAATATATCACGGTTTAGATTAATCTAAATCGAACCATCGAAACCTTTGACTACAACCTCTTGTCTGGTGAGCCAAATGGTTAGTCACTGGAGCTTCATGTCCACAAAACTATCAAGAGGACGTATCTGAATCATCCGGCTAAAACGAATTATCCTAAAAAAAATAAAATTCTAAATTAAGAAATTGCACTGCCAAGAAAAATATTAGATATTTTGTTGGTGATTCGAATCGAGCAATCTTTGCACCTGCAAAATAATGTGTGCATTGTAATTATCTCATCATCTGCATATGGCTTGCGTCTCACAACTTCACAAGTCATTTTCAAGAGACCACAAATAAATATTATTTTATTGTAATACGAAACCCTTTGCTTCTTCAATTTGTCTCACAATTCCCATAGTTCCCACCTTGCAGCCTTCACTTGTAGGTTTGCTTTCAATGCCTTAATGTTTAGGTTTAGGTGAAATTCTCTACAATGAACCTTATAGAAATTAAATATACAGAGGGAAGATCTTAATCAGCATATATGATAAATTTTTGACTAAGTTATATATGATCACTTTGTACATTACTTATCCACGTACAGTGTAAATTTCAGGAGTATGAGGATAAGAAATGTGGGAGGAGAAAATCCAAATCCATATTAGTATATTAATCTTTTTCTTCACTCCAAAAAGTGGAAGAAACTTTTTCTAAAATTAGGAATGTTTAATTCCCAAAAAAGAGTACAACATATGCTATTTAGTATAATTACACTTAAAATTGATCTAACTTAATAATAATTTACTCAAATGTTATTTAAAATATTTTTAGTTAGAAGTTGGAACGGTTTCCTCCTAATTAAGGCATGATTTAACTTAAGTCAAATCCATATCAGTAAGTTGTATACTAGAAGATCTATCTTTGGTATACTTAGGGTTCGTTTGGAAGTTCTTTTGAAAATAACTTTAACGAATTATAAGGTAAAACTTATGCCCCGTTTGGTACGTGAAACTGATTTTGATGGAATTGGAAGTAGAACTGAAAGTATAATTGAGATTAAAAGTATGTTTAGTATGCTGGAAGAAGTGAGATATTATTTTAATTTAATATTTATGTTTATAATGTGAAAAGACTAATATACCTTTCACAACAAAAAAATTTCTCTTCTTCCCAAAAACTTCTTCCCCTCTGCCCAATAATTCTGACCACTAGTTTGTTGCCAGAGATCGAGCTCATCGCCTGGGGTGGGGGTCGCGCTCACTGCCAGGGTCGTGTTCGTTCTTCTTCCCAAACCAGATGGTGTCGCCTTCAGTTTGTTTGACTGCATCCTCATTACCATCATCCTCATCCTCATCACACATAAGGACTGTTGATACCTTGTTTTGATGATAATAAAATTATGTTAAAAAATTTCAAAATATTGTCAGATTTCAAGTTTCAGGAGTGTTGGTTCAATACTTTATGAAGTTACTCGAGTATTTTATCATAGTGTTTGACAGTACTCGAGCATTAGAGCTGAATACTCGAGCTCTGTGTGTTTTAAACTTAAGAAAATTCAGTGGTCTCAGTTAACACTCCAAGTATTGACACGAAGTATTGTCAATACTCGATTGTTGTAATGTTGTACTCGAGCACTGTGCTTTGAAAATGAGCTTTTGGACAATAATCTAAGTGAACACTTCAAGCATTGGCATAGAGTGTTGCCAATGCTCGAGTATTGCAAGTTAGTACTCAAGCATTATGCTAAAACAATGTTTAAAAACAATACTGTCATAGAGTACTGCAAGTGTTAGCTGACAGCAAAAGCCAACACTCGAGTATTAGTTTTGCAGCACTCGAGTATTGAGGTTTTTGAAAACACTTCAAGTCAGCACTTCAAGTATTGGCTGAAAGTATTGCCAATACTCGAGTACTGGATGTCAGCACTCGAGTGTTGATTACTTTTTCTCAACACTTTCAGACAACACTTCCAGCATTGGCTGACAGCATAGCCAACACTCGAGCACTGCATTTTTATCACTCGAGTATTAAGACTTTCGACAATGCTATCAAGTGATACTCCAAGTGAAAGCTTCCAGCAGAGCCAACACTCGAGCATAGATTTCCAGCACTCGAGTGTTGTGACTTAACTCTCAACACTGGAAGCCAACACTGCAAGTATTGACTGCCAGCATAGCTAACACTCGAGTACTAGCTTTTCATCACTCGAGTATCGGGGTGAAAACTTTTACTATTCATCAATACTCTATATCAACACTTCCAGCATTCACTTCAAGTGTTTCCAACACTCGAGTATCATGATTTCAGCACTCGAGTATTATGATTTGTCAAAATTATTTTTTATCACTTGCATAGAACACTCGAGTATTTCTAGAAAGTATTATTAACACTCAAGCACAGAGATTTATCACTCGAGTATTTGATTCTTTTCATAACACTCTCACATAACACTCGAGTATCACATCAAAGTATTGAACTTCTCCTTGAAAATTTATGAGCAACACTCGAGTATCAAAAGCTCATGCTCGAGTACCAGCTCTCTCTCTCTCCCTGACAGCTTTATGTCTGACACACTCAATCTACACTACTCACCTACTTTCCTTATTAGTGTAACGACATTTTGAATTGTGACTGCCCTCATAAATGCAGAGGTTCAAAACAATCAATGAGGAAAGAAGCAAAGCATGGTCCGAGGCTCGGAGTTATTAACGTTCATCTGCAACCTTCAACCTCGACTGACTCAAAAGCATTAAATGCCATTAATGCAGAAACCTTTGGTCGTTGATAAGAGTAACGGACACTAAATGCAGTCTAACGGACATTTAAGCAACTCTCAGCTATATAAGGAGAAGCATTCATTACAGAGAAAGACAGAGACGAACATACTGAGCATTAAGAGCTGCATTTATTACATTCTCTGTATTCTTTCATTAATTCTCTCTGAGCTTCATTATTTGCCATCCACTCTTTTTAGAGAGTTATCTGAGGGCAAAATATTTTGTAAACTTGTGAGAAACTCAAGAACGGGATCTTGAGTATATTGGGCTGAAAGTGAGTTAGAAAACAGAGGGTGTTATACTCTGTTATAGTGAAAAGAGAAAGGGGGAGTGAATCCCAGGATTGTAAAGGCTTGCAAAGCCTGTTCTATTTCTTATAGTGGATTTGGAAATCTCGGGGGTGCCCTGAGGACTGGACGTAGGTCAAGGAGACCGAACCAGGATAAATCTTTGTGTTCATCTTCCTTCTTCACTCTCGGTGACTTTGTTCCTATCTTTGTGTTTTATATTTGCAAATTTTTTATAAGACCAATTCACCCCCCTCTTGGTCAAATCCTGTTCTAACACCTACATGGTTAGTGGGTGGGGGATGAGATTTGGGAATCCCAATAGCAAAATCACATAATCAAAACATTGTGAATGTGCATACATAACTTTATGGCATGTGTATGAATACATAAACATGTGACACATCATACTTCACTTGAATATGCATATGGCCATAGCACAAAAGTCACATTTCATACACAAATCATGCACTTTTCTCATCATAAAAGTTCATAACTTTCTCTGATGTACTAGCTCTTGCTAGATCATTTTTAACTGGGAAACAGGAAATGCCTAACACATTTAACTCATTCTTGAGGTAAGGCCAAACGATAACCCTTGTCTTTAACTTTTATGATCTTAGCACATTTCTTTCGCTGAGCTTCTTAACCTTGAAGACTGACCTAATCTTCATTATTGGAGATATCTTTCAAAGATATATAATCTCCAACCTTAACTTTAATGGTCATATTCTCTTATTAGCATGGCTGACTTACTTATTAGTCACATCTCTATTGGCTTTATCTTCTTAGCCATTCAATTTGTTGTTGAGAAACATGCCAATCTCTTGCTTTACTAGAGCTTCTTGACCTTTAATAGTTGACCATTCAGTTTCAGAGATAAAATTTCTGAGGCAAGCTTTACTTGCTGTCTCACATTTCATTAGTCATCTCCTTTAGTTAGCGTTACTTTCTGCTAACTTTGGCTATCTGACACTTTCTGCATCTTTGCCCTTAACTCACTCTTAGTCTTTTTCTTTCATTACTTGGTGAGTTCATTCCATCAAAAGGGCTTTTCTTATTTTCTTTCTTTTCTTCACTCCCATAGCCTCATAATAGGCTTTGGAGGGATATAACATCCTTTACTGAACTTTAGCATTCTGAATCTTAGCATTCCATTAGGGAACTTTTGAGATATCTTACTTCCCTTGGCTCTTCAGTGCTTTCATCATTTAGAGAAAATTTTA
Source organism: Vachellia pachyceras (assembly GCA_025593235.1). Taxonomy (NCBI): domain Eukaryota; kingdom Viridiplantae; phylum Streptophyta; class Magnoliopsida; order Fabales; family Fabaceae; genus Vachellia; species Vachellia pachyceras. The sequence goes on along the minus strand of JANTPZ010140027.1, from coordinate 484 downwards.
CTTTATGATCTAATTCTCTCATCATTTAACTAACCTCATGATTATCTATTCGCGCTTATGCTGGAGGCTGTAAGTTCCATTCTTTGAAACTTTTTAACATTCTTTGCTTCTTCGATTCATCATGTTCTTTAGCTAGTCTGATTATAACTCATTCAGGACTTACAGCTCTACTCTGTACTTAACTTTCTTTGCTTTCCCCTTTTTGGGAGTTGGAATAAGCTCACTTTAAATTGACATCTGGCTTATCTAAGGAAATGGTCAAGGGTACTCTCTCTGTACTAGCTATCCATCATGAAGACATTTTCTTATCTCAAGCCTATTCCTGGTCATCTCATTCTCGTGTTCTAAGAGCATAATCATGTATCTGACTCTAAGCCTCTTCATAGGCTTCTTTCCTGAGGTCCATTATGACCTTGTGCGCATCAGCGCCATTCAGTAGGCTTGGTCTCAGACCCTTGCCTCATAACATTATTAAGGGAGTCAT